>CM076094.1:29319758-29494786 GCA_038088585.1 Chrysina gloriosa | reverse complement strand
TGTTGTTCTGAATAACACCAAAAGTTCTTTGCATCGAATCTTTTGACTAAAGAAAATACGCGTAAGTTGAATATTGACCCTACACAACATCTAAAGCCATAATAGACTATGCGCAGTGCTGAGAAGAAAAATGAATGCACTTTCAACTTGACGGATATATTAACAGACAGAACTGTCGAATTTGGGGGACCGAAGATCCACGAGTCAATATTCATTAGCAACCTATGCATCAGCATCCATCACGAAAGTGACTGTGTGGTGTGGATTTGTGGCTGGCGGAGTCATTAGCCCGAATTCTTGAGAATGCAACCGGAAATGCACTTCTTCGCTATCGCAACCATCGTTAACCAACTTTCTATGGCCTGCATTGGGTGACACTGGTGTCGATGATATTTGGTTTCAACACGATGGTGTTATTGCAGACGAGGACGTGCTATCTCGCGACGGGAAGAACTTACGGGTCACCAAGATCGTGTGATTTGACACCATTGGACTGTTTATGTGGATTCTTTGAAGGGGAAAGTGCAAACAATGTACAAACAATTTCTCCGGACCTTAAAACGGAAATTCAACGCTGTGGTTGAAGAAATCCATCCATAGCCCACCTTTGTCGGATATTGTGTCTCCACATCTAACCTCCATACCTGTAATTTATATTTAAGCAAAAACGTCTGCAAAATGGAATTTTTGAATATGTGTTTTATTAAAAAAATAAAATTAAAGTAAGTTTTGAGACGGCCGTGAATATATAGTCCGTAATGTTTTCTTAGATATAGTTAATATATCAGAGGACAATAAATCAGTGTAAGGAAATAATAAGCAGATATCGCTCGTCTTCCGTGTTTTTTTTTGGAGCTTTTCGTACAAGATGTTTTAGGTCGGTACGAAGAACAATTCATAGATGCTTCCTTCGTGAGATTGCTATTGAATTCGTGTTCTTTACTTCCTATATTCTGTTATGTACATGTGTGAAGAATCTAAGGACAATGTAGTCTGGCCATTCAGATCTCTTTTGCTTCCGTAATACTCTCTCGCTGACTGTAATGAGTGATACCCACATTTCTGTGAGGAAACCGTTGATGTAACTTTCAACAAATTCAAGTACACACACCCTTGGTTTAGTACTTCATTTTCTTTCTTGATTTTTACATTTCATGGGAGTTGAAATATAATAATAAATAATAATAGGGGCCCATTACTGCCTCTACTAAGGCCCATTGGATTCGATTTAGTACGAACAAATCGGTAATCTCAGGCTAATAAAATTGGAGGTAAATTGGCCAGAATCTATGTTAAGCAGCCTCTCCCATTATTACCCTCCCTCGAGATAAATCACGGATACTCATACTCTCAAGTTAGAGTACATCTTCAGTTAAAAAATACCCCTCTCAATATTATAGGGAGTGTCGAGATCCTAATCCACGGTATTGGAGTTTGTAATTCAATGTTACATCAACTATGCTATTACGGACTCGAGTGTTCAACATATATTTTCTTTTTGACATGAATTTGTATGTTTTCTTTCGAACTGACTTCAATCTGAATTGATAAACTTTGGAAAAAGTATATAAGTTTCTATAGTACAAAAACTGTAAGCTTCCTCTTTTTCAAATAGGTACATACTACAGTTATTTAGGGAAACGATTAATAATGAGATTTGCGAACGTATGAAAACTGAAATTCTCAAGGCAAGAATTTTTGTAGATAATGGTACATCCTGTTGGAAATAAATCAAGGATGTAATTCTTATTTACTTACAACATCTTGTATCTTACATTGGTATTTGCAATGGAATACCATGACGATAAGTAATGTAAGAATATTGAAGTTTGCGCGATAAAAGGAAATAGAATGAAAAAAATGCATCTACAATATACGTATATCAGATTTTTCAGCCCATTCAACAAATAATAGAATTTCAAAAATCCTTTATTGTTTGCAATAAAAACATATACGCCCCAATTTTTATGTGAATCAAAACGAATATTTCAGAGCAAAATTTGAAATAGCGTACGTGCAATACACTCGCACATTAATTACATTTTATTTCGCCGTGTCTACCGCTTTATAATTTCGGAACAGTTTTTGTTAAGCTTGTTTTAATCCCTTTTCTTCGGTTATTAAAAAATGGTATCGGTCTCACATGTACAGCGCTTCTAAAAAGAAGTAATGGTCTACTATATTCGGTATTATCCAGACGTGGTTTCGCTCTTTCAAATTGATATTAAATGGCTCCTCGTTAACCGACACTCGTCCCGGTATTGAGGAAAATGATTTCGAAACTGGACATGCAAATGAAATGACCTCCCAACCTCTCTCCCGATCTCATATATCAAAAGAGAACAATAAGAGGACGTCACAGTCCGCGGCACAATGTAGCTCTTTTGATATTTTTTAAAACTCGTAACTGTGAAATGATTGGTAAATGGGACGCAAAACAATTGCGCCAATTGTATTATGTAGTACTTTTTTGGCGTCGAAATTGTATGTTGCATTTAACTTTTATCTTTTTTTTTTATCCATTGCACGTCAACGTTGATTATTTTGCGTTTCTTGTTTGTAGGAAATTCGTTAGGAAATGTGTGGATATTTGAATTTGCCCTTGAATATACCAGAAATTTATAATGCGGGTTCTGCGCAGTATACCTTACCACATTTATATGAATTCCTGAATACTTTCAGTTACCACTCATTGGTAACTGAGATAAATAGATTCATAGAAATAAACTACGGCAACGTTAAATTTAACTTATGAATTGCTACTTTCTGCAATTAAATGCAAATCTATAATTCATAATTACGTAACAATTCGAAGTAAAATTATTTTCGCATAACTCTACAAATTGAAATCCAAACACCAAACTAGATTTCATGTCAAAAGTTTTCAGACATCTCTCGTTTCATAAGGGATAGAGGTTCTATCTTTTATGATAAAGATATCCTAAAAGAATGTATAGCGGTAAATAGGGACACACCACATCCACGGGTTTCAGCTTATTGTATTCGTTATTCGGTTTCATGCGTGTGTAGTTCATGTCGATCCAATACGCGCATATATCATTAATGTAGCAGGGCTTTAGCCAGAATAGAAACTAATTTACTGTCAATCCAGGTCTGTGCACATAATGTTTTCCTCTTTGCTGGGTGTCCGGCCCTAAATTGAATGGATTTGTACACAGCGAAGATGGATAAAAATTTGCTCATACCATTAAATTATCCTTTTAGATATCCTCTCTACCACGTTCAAGTAAATCAAATAACACCTCTCGAGTTAATAGTTATATTTTTAAAACATTAAAATAATGTATTCGGATAACTTTTGTCAGGGAAATATAACGACATACATATATATAAACAAACATTTGCTCTTATTTGGGCACTATCAAAAAAACCTAACGACTAGGATTTCTTGATATATACAGGATCTGTAAACATTTACACAACAAATGTTTTAATGTCCAAGTGCACATTTATGCAAATCGTACTAACAAAAATTCCTGTATCCAAAATCTATCTCGAAATCTTAATAATTCTGTTCAAGGATTAGAGGAAACGAAACTAAAAACTAAAAAGAATAATATTGCCAATATTTCCATCTTATGAAATGTAAAATGACATTTCATTCTGAAATCAATAGTTTTAACATCTTTTTGTATGTTTATCATTTTGTATATTACTTCCTTTTAGAATTATTTTCTTTTTTTTTAAATAATTATGTTTTCGACATCAAAGCAATGACCTAAATCTCTATACCAAGATCATTGTACCAAAATCACTGTTTAAAGAATACTTTTGATTATACAACCTTGTTTTAAAGATTGTTTTGTAACCGATGTAACACCCATCACAGTCTTTACAGTTTATTTTATAAACTACATAGACTTTGATTTTGTTTATTTATTTTACATTTAGTCTTAGTAAAAAAGGGCTTTGTTACTATAATTTGGAACAAAAATTATGTTTACAGTATTTCTATTAAATTATTTTTTATTTGTTTGCTTAAACCATTTTCCTAAGAAGTAACCTTATAACTTTTATTACCATTATCTTTAATACTTCTATTAGATAATTTATTAATTCTATTTTTTATTATTTTTTCGTAAAAATTATTTGGATAATTATTTTTACTTAAGTTTTCTCCAACTTTGTTTAAATTTTCTCCTCTAAACTCTTTATTATTTATTTATTATTATAATCTAACCAACTAATCCAGTAACTACATTAAATTTATGTAATTTATAGGTTTCAAAAAGATAAGTAAAGATGTGTACCTGTATTGGTAGACTTTATATGCGGATTTGTTTTGACAATGCCGTTGTGTGCATGACTGTCGCGTTCAAGAAAATTAACCAATCTCGTAACAATTTGTCTTTGTTTCTTAGTGAACAGTTTGATACTCGTGGGCAGGTATATGCCGCGCTTCTGAAATTCTATATAAACAACTGGTCCCACTATCTTTTTTACAATGGCTAGAAGTCTTTCAAGTTTCATCAGTCTTCTGGTGTTCCACAAGGGTCTCATTTGGGGCCTTTATTATTTATCCTTTTCAGTAATGAGTTGTTAATGCCTTTATCTGTTCCCGTTCTCGCCTATGCGGATGACATCAAGATCTATTATTCGATTAAGACATGGGATGATGTGATTCCTTTACAGTAGGATTTAAATACTATTGTACGTTGGTGTTCAATAAGTAAACTGAAATTAAATATAAAAAAATGCTGCTCTGAATAGGTGAACTCCACGGAGTCAACCTATTCCATCCTAGATTCTGTACTTCCTAAGGTTGATAGTGTGATGGACCTTGGCGTCTTATTTGACTCCCGCCTTGTTTTGTTAACCATATTTGTGTTTGTACATCTAGGGCATTGGGTTTTGTGTTACGAACCTGTAAATTTCTCAATACCTTACCTCAAGACCTTGTTCCTTAGCTTTGTCGTCAGAAAATTGGAATATGCTTCACCAGCTTGGTCTCCCAATTTCTTTATATCCAACTTTCTATTGAAAAGGTGCAACGACGCTTTTTAAAATATTTATCTTTTAGAATTGATGGTATATACCCTGAACGCGGCATTGACTATGGAGTACTACTAAGAGGACATGATGTGAAGTCCTTGGCAAGTCACACACTCTATTAATTTCCTTGTTCCCCGATATTTCCGCTCGTTCCTCTCCCACTTTTACTTTACTTCTTTTCAGTAGCAACCTGCTGCTGCATGGTTCTTCGTTTGCATCTATGTACCACTCCGCTGATGCGCTATATGATATTTTTTTGGATAGAATTAATGAAGTTAGTTAATTGTTTTATCCTTTTCTTTTATTTCGTAATTTAGTTAGTTTAACTTGTTTGTTGTACACTCTATGTATATCTATGTGTGTAGCTATTGTTAATTTGTCCTGTTATTGGTTTAAAAACCGTTGGACAATAAATACTATTATTATTCTTATTATTATTATTAATGAGCTATTAGATTCCTTTTAATATGTAAATTGTAATCTATTATAATAACTTTTAAAGGAATGCAATACCTTATCAATACTACCCTGTCTTACGGAACAAATACATACATACATATATATTTATTATAACTTATAAATTATGAAATATTTGATAAAATTTAATTGGAAGTATCTGTTTTAATAATTCTGAATTTAATTTCTCTCCAAGTATTACACATTCCATCATTAAAGCAGTTCTTAATAATTACTCGGGTATATGTTTCAGAGATGAATATGATTTGGTTTTATATCAATTGAGGAAAACCCCCAGGAAATTATTAATTATTTTTTCCATTACAGTTTATTAAAATTCCCAGAAATGATCGACCAAAGTTAATGAGAATTTTGTACCTTCCTCCTTTTCCTTTTATCGACTTTTCTTTCCTTTTTTTCTCTTTGACGATTGAAGCACTATCTGTCGCTGAAGATGCTTACAAACCGCCTGCGCTGAATCTTGAATGAGATTTTTCCGTGTGCGATTACCTCTACTGTGGATTTTCGTTTGCTTTCCTATTTCATATTAATCTAAGTTATATAATGAAGATTTTGTAAAATGTGGAAATGATTACTTTCTTAGAATTCTAAGCGCCAGCATTTCCTCGATTTCGAATTCAATCCGTCTTATGGGGGAATATTCGAACATTATTAAAGACATCCGGATGGATAAGTTAGAGGAAAAGCTGAATTCGCCGGATGGAAGGCAGCTAGGTAATTATGATTAAATGTTGGGAATCAAGCAAAATTTTCAAATTAGCGTTTCCTTTTTATTCGTCACCGGTTAAAATTATGAACAGTTGCTTTTATTCTTTTTTGCTTGTTTTATCGCAGAATATGCTATTTCGTGTATTATTAAATTCGAAGTAGTACTAATCCGACTTAGCGTAGTACAGTGTCCAAGTGCAATTTATACACTACCTGAAAGTTAGACAAGCAGATATTTGTGGAAAACATTTATTTTGATGTAGAACGAAAATACTTTAATTAACCTTGTTTCCATTTGTAAATCTAAACCTTACGCCTGTGACTGATGTTGTTATGATACATGTATAGTTTTTTTATGTATTTTAGACATCGGGTATAATCATTCATTACACCGTCGTAAATGTGGCAGTTGCAAAATTTCAGGTGTTCAAAAATACTTGGCTCCAGAAGATTAATGCTATACAACAATTTGTTTGTTGAAAGTCACCCGTAAATGAAACAAACATCAGTGAAATCACCGAATTATTCTTCGTTATGATGTCAATTTTCAGCTGTTCACATAATTTAATAGTTGAAGATGCAACGTCAAATTAATGAGTTATTTGGCATATTTCGCACCTAACCATTTTCAATTATCAAAAACAAAATGCGTGGTTAACTGGTCTTGACACTGGATGAGACATTTGAAACCTGTTTCGTACAATGATACATTCCAAGATTAACAACTTTTTTCATACTTCGCAAAACATCATGTCTCCAGATTACGTGACGTGGGTAAAGGTCCTAACGGCAAGACTTAGAAGAGTGCCTAAAGAACTTAAAGATAGTGACTTGTAGCTGTTTGTTGCGGTTTGGACGATGGAGAATGACTCTCTATGGAAGCTCGCTAAAGCGCTGAAAAGTAACTAGAACAAATACAACCTGCCATTATCTGGTGTGGATGGTTTATGGTGTTTATTGGACGACAAGCTAAAAGTGTTTACTCGGCTCTCGCTAGAAGTATTCAACGGGGATATGGGTGATGTCGAAGAAGAGATTAGGTTAGATTTTTCCTATCTCTCATGAATGCTAGTTTTTCACTTCCAGTTGTACCCAAAGAAGAAATCATTGCCATTATAATAAGTAAGAGAATTGGATCGATATGTTTGGTTTATAACAGTATCTTACCCATGTTTTGCACTGCGGGTTGACAGACATGATGGCTCGCTTTGGTCCCTAAAGTGACATAAAGGGACCGATTGCGTTAGACTTTGCCAGAACCTACTTTCAGTGTAGAACTAGAACAATCAACATTGTCAGACCACATATTGTGATTGGAACACCGCAAGAGTCATTTCTGGACTCTAAGCTATTCAGGTTCCATGCGTTTGATATCTTCTGTGAACAATCATCAGTAGAGAGAGATGGCGGGTTCTGGAACCCCCGCTCCCCCGCTCAGTCGCTCAGTCACAACCCCGACCGTGTATACTGGAAGGTAGTCACAACCCCGACTGCCCGCGTACGGAAATGGGGCCACAACCCCGGTTGGAGGGTTAAAAATGGGCAACAACCCCCTCCCCGGAAAATTCAAAACTCCCGCCCCTCTGGTCGGTAAGGTAGATAACTGGGCAGTGCCGGTAATACAGGTCACTGTATATAGTACCGCTTTGACCGGTAGGTGTCGCTGTTCGGTAGATACCGGTAATACAAGTGACTGTATGTAGTACCGCTTTTGACCGGGAGGTGTCGCTGTTCGGTAGGACGCCTGTAATGCCAGTAGTACAGGTGGCTGTATATAGTATCGCTTTCGACCGGTAGGTGTCGCTGTTGGGTAGGGTGGCCTACGTAGTATGTAGTGCCGCTTTTGACCGGGAGGTGCCGCTGTTCGGTAGATGCAGGTAATATAGGTGGCTGTATGTAGTGCCGCTTTGACAGGGAGGTGTCGCTGTTCGATAGGGCGCCTATGTAGTACAGGTGGCTGTATGTAGTGTTGCTTTCGACCGGAAGGTGTCGCTGCTGCTCGGAGTACAGGGAGCTGTAGGTGGTAACAGCCCTAATTAGGAAATTAAGCTTGTCACCAGAAGATGGAGGATCAGGAAGCACTGGCCGGAAGGTTTGTAAAGTTAAACGATTACGTAATACCATGATATCACAAACCGGTTTCGACGATACACCATCCATGTACTGACCCGCGCCTTACTGTTTGACTTCAGTGAAAGAATGAGAACGTTGCCAACGTGCTATGACCATCGCATCTTTAAATAGACAGACGGTACACCATCCAAGTACTGATCGCGCGTGTCGCTGTTTGACTTAGGTGATCGCATGAGGGTCGCTATGGTTGTTGCGGATATGTTCCTATATATTACGTAATATTACGCAATACTATTACATCACAAACAGGTTTAGATGATAATTTTAGATGCAAGGAATATGTTAGAACTTCGCTCTTAGTCAGAAGATGTTGATAAAACAGATAATTATGTATAGATCCCTAATAAGATATTACGTAATACCATCATGGCATAAACAGGGTTAATGTTAGATGGGAAGAGCGTTCTCATTCATGATATCATACAAAATGCAGCGTTCTGATTGGTCGCACCCTATACAATGCCACGCTCTGATTGGTTACCAACTCGAAAAATTCCCCGATATGTATAGGAAGGTAGTTCACCCAACAACATCCTTAACATTGATCAAGGTGTTTAACGTCAGACAGTAAGTAATAAAGTCACTGGATATGCGCAAGTTAGCCCTGGTGAACATTACATACTATTGGTCTGTCATTAGTAAGGTCAAGAACCGGTTTATATGTTTAAATGTAAACTACATCAAACTGAGGAATCGGGAGATGACCCGAATTTCATACGATTGATCGACCACCAATCGCAGTACGATACATCGTTAGACATCACAAACAGGTTTCAACGTTATATTTTAATATGAACAGGATGAATGTTATGCTATGTATAGGAAGGTAGTTCCCCAACAACCTCCTTAACACTGATCAGGGTGTTTAACGTCAGACAGTAAGTGATGACGTCACTGCGCATGCACAAGTTGGTCCTGTTGAACACTGTATACTTTCGATCGCTCATCAGTAAAGTGAAGAATCGGTTTATACGTTTGAACGTAAAATACACCAAACTGAGGAATCGGGAGATGACCCGAGCTTCATACGATTGACCGACCGCTAATCACAGTACGCTACATCATTAGACATCATAAATAGGTTTAGATATTATACTGTAATACGATATTATAAGGAAATGGAACGTAAGTCAATTAGTTAGTAAATTATTAAAACGTATCACATAGGCTTATGTTTAACTGGAACACTTATACCAATAATAATCGATTGTAAATCAACAAAGTCAAACATATCAGGCTCGGTCAGGTCGTAGACGGATAGAAATCAGTATCTTTCAGTAAGATATGTGGATTTTCTATAACGATCCTATACAGTCGGCATCTAATAAAATTATGTAATACAGGGCTCCTTTGTCTATTGATACGAGCATGTAACGTCACAAACAGGATTCAACGACAGTTCTGTGTTAAATGTGGAAGAAACCCAGTCCATTATTTATTAATATATTAAGATACATGTAGAAAAACACTTACAAAGTTTAATTGATCGCATCATATGAAATATCGCATTCTGATTGAATATCGATAAATCATATAAAAGCTAGTTCATTTACCGACAGCTTTCTAACAGCTAGGTCGTGAACTTCAACATCTTTACCTCCAGTATATAGTTTTAGTGTTTATAGTTAGGCGTTGATTTCCTACTGGTTTAGCGTTTCATTATCACTTAGTATTCGTCGTGATTGGACAGGCATATTTTAGGTAAGTTATTTAAATTTCACCGCATACTTTCCCTAATAGACTGCAATATTATAGTTTAAGATGGAGTGTGAGATATGCCACAAAACGTTTGCAAGAAAAGATGGATTGAACAGACATCCCTGCTTAAATAATAAATCTTACACATGCACCATATGTGAGGAAATCTTTACGAGATCGGATAGTCTGTCTCGACATAAGAAAACGCATAATATCGATTCCATAACCAAGAAACGAGATGTTTCAGAAGAGAAGCAGCCACCAAGTAAAACGAACCATCCGGCGAATAGCATGTCGGAACAGGATTTTCGATGCCGCGACCAAACCTTACCGACGGCTACATTACACAATGAACGCCTTTGTTTCCATGCGCATCTGAACAGCAATTCTCTTAAACTTGAAGAGGATATGTTCATCATAAAAATCACCCGGAACAATAATGTGAAAATAATGATAAAGCAGGCACCCCATGATGTAATACAACCTACAACATGAAAATTTGCATAAATATAGGATATTCCAACAGTATTATCCGACGTGAAGGTAATATCGATGGACCGACGCTTTCCAAGAAACAGTGCAGCGAGTGAAATATAATAACGGAGTAAAATAATTTTATACATATTATACTGAATAAAAGATATCATCATAAACTTTACGAATTTTATTTAAAGGGTGGAACAATATTTATAATAAGTATGCAGTAATAGAATAATGCAATCTTACTAATAAGTAAGTATAGCAAAACAGCGTAAAAATGTTTATCCAACTGCTGTGGAAGCTATAAAATCCAATTGATTCGATCTCATTTTCTAGGTAAAACTCCTTCGAGGGAGTATACGTTCTCATATTTGAATTTCTGCTATTTCTGTTTATAGGAACACCCCAGAATCGGTTTCTCGTTTACATCTTCAATTAAATATGCGTTGGGATTACCCACCTTACTTAAGCACGTAAGAATACGGGATTTAACCTGAATGGATCGATGTTTCGTATGATTGTATTCATCGATTATTTTAGACAAAATATCCATCTACCTATACAAATCTCTCAAACGAAATAAATGTACAATGTGAAGCTACCAGCATTATTCGACAGTCCTAACCTCGCAAGCAACCGAGTTGCGGGTGAAATTATACGGTACTGAACACATCAAATACATCTCTATACAAACGTATACAGACTTGACTTCAATACAGAAACAAAAACTCACGAAGTTGTATGAACCGTGTATTTAATAAGGGGTGGAAAAGGATACATATGTATATCTATATACTGCTGGCATAATAATATAATATAAAATAAATATAATAATAATCATTCTAACATGATAACGGAAGTATCTTGTTCGATGTCGATATCATGGACATATCAAAGGTGAATGTAATGGGAGGTTTAACGTGATGTCTACGATGGAAGATGAAGAAAAAACAAGATGATACCGGAAAATATAAAATTTGCAAGCCATGAAAGAAAATAGTCATATATCGATCTAACCAGTTAAATAAAGAACAGGCTGTGCATCTAATGATGCATTACAATCTCTCTTTACCTTGCACTTGAACTCACGTAAATATAGGATGATACGTTACCAGTACTATTCGACAATCCTAAACTTGCAAGCGCGAAGTTGTATAAATCGTGTATTTGACAAGGGCGAAACAGGACATACATATCAATCCGCTATTAGTGGAAGAGGGATAAAACATCACTATGTTCTGATAACGGAACTATCTCATCCGATGTTGACATAGATATATCGAAGGCGAATATAAATATTCCAAATGATGAATAAGCGTGTATTCCATCGTGAATTACTGCAGTCTTTCGTCCAGCATGAAAAATATATATGGGCGACCAATTATCCGCACTGACACGCCTAATCTTGAAAGGAGTTAACTTTATGGTGAAATTAAAAGGTATTGGTCACATCGACACCCAAAGCAACCTATCAATATGTAAATGTATATGGACTTGACTTCATCATAAAGACGAAAATGTAGGAAGTTGTATCGACCATGTATTTAACAAGGGGAAAACGGATACACATATCGATCTGTTATTAATGGAAGAGGATCAATACATCATTATGTTCTGATATCAGGTTGTTTCGATCGGTATCAACATCATAGACATATCAAAGGTGAATGTAATAGAATGTTAACCGTATTGACGATAACCGAGACGAAGAAGAAAGCAAGGTTGTTGGGGTGATATAAGATTTGTAAATCGCGAGCGAAAAACGGTGTTACGTATTATGGTCTACATCGACTTTGCGTGTAAACCAATAGAATCATACTAGTCCGAGTCGCAAACAGCAAATACAAGTGGAATGCGTATTATGCATAAGCATAACAACGTATACTGGACCGGACTGAATCAACGTTTTCGTGCAACCATTGACGGAAATACATCAAATAACTATACAACCGTCACATGGAATTCCCCAAACACATGAACCACCTCACCGCCAGTGGGCGCAGAGCATAACACTGAAATCGAAAAATGACATATATGCGAAAAGGCATTAAACGAACATAAAGTAACAGAGCATCTCCATTTGACTTAACCATTCTGGGGTTTAGCGCATTCCAGTTGTAACCTCAACTGCAAAATACCTACACTCGTTCCGATTTTCTTCTATAATTTAAGTGGATATGACAGTCATCTTCAAATACGCCAGCTGGACGACGATAGCGAAGATATCGACGTTATCCCACTTAATAAAGAAAAATATATCAGCTTCATCAAGATGTTTAAATCGGATCAGTATGTCGATAAGGTAGATGTATTTCGAAAAATAAATATTAAAATGCGATTTATGGACTCGTTCAGATTTATGGCGGTATCTATTGAGAAACAGGATGAATTTTTCTCAAAATCAATGTTAATATGTGCAGACGTATGACTAGCAGTTGAAGTTCATAACAAACCCACATCCCCGTACTAATATCAACAAGTACGAAAATTAAATGAATCGACTCTACTGCCCAAGAACAGCTTCCACGATACATTGACAAATAAAGGCGTTAGCGATCAAGACTACGAATACACTATAGTAGTCTAGAACACGATCACTCGTTCCAACTTACTGTAATATTGGAATATTTATATTAAAACAGACCTACCACTGTCCGCAGACGTATTTGGAAATTTTTAATTTTTATAAGTATATCACGATTCACAAACGATTTGAACCCAACCCACTACAACAACAACTGATAATTTCAAGAATATGAGTATTCAGTGTGGTTTATCCCAAGTTAGTTTTCACCATGCAAGAGTCAAAAATAAATACCTAACGGTTTATAACAGCAGTGCCCCATCAACCTACCTAGTAGTCTGAGGTGCTAATAATTTATGTGGGTAAGTTATGTCTCAATCGCTGTCCTACAACAAATTCGAGTGGATGAACCCCGATGAAGTTGATCACCTCGACGTTAGTAGCCTAGCGGACAACGATGAAACGCTATTGAACGATGTCCGAAACGACCATCAGCTCCTTCTCGAAAACATAATTCATACAAAATCTATAACAAACAGCATTGCATTGTACATCATCGCAACCTTAAGCAGACCATATTCAACGGTCTAGAACTCACCCATCGAGTACTACGATTCAACCAGTTTACATGTCTGAAATATTACATTCATTAGAACACCTTCCTGAGGAACCATCCCTACGACGACTTCTAGATGAATTTTTAAATTAATGAATAATTCCGTTTACAGAAAAATTAAGGAGAACATCGATAAACAAGTATATGTTTAACTGCTAACGTATTGAAAGGATTTGAGGTGAAGACGAGACGCTGGACCTCTGATTGCAAAACAGAAGTTTAAAAACATCAATATATTTAGCGATAATTTTACAGTAATTCAAATGAAGATACTTAAAGTCGTCTACAATAAATCCGCATATATCGGTTTCATCGTCTTGGAATTGTTGAAAACAGCTGATGTATGACTTTCACTACAACTACCTGAAACGGTTGTACTAGAATAAAATACCATTATGCTATATGAATACCTACAGATAGCTTCATACTATACATTGAAACTGAGAACGTGTATGCCGATATTAATCGAAATTCGCATACATTTAACACAACTGATTATGAATACGATATAATTCATACGAAATAAGCTCGTGCAGGGAATGTTTACATCGAAGAATTTGTCGATTTTCGATCAAAGATGGTCGGACTTCAAGTAGATAACTGACAAATAAAACGTGTGAGGGGATCCGACCAACGACAATTTGCTGTATAAAACACAGCATCTATTCAGGACGGCTCTGCACGATATCTATCTAATATGGAAAGCAGGAAATTGGCACTACCATGCTTGAACGATAAGAGGTGCATCCATACTAATAGGCTAATGATATACATACACACGCCTAGGGTACAACAAGGCAATCAAGACTGAAAAATAGCGGTTTAAGGTAAAAAATACAATTACCATCCAGAAGCAAACCGAAACCTGTTGTTCCACGAATTTCTTCACAAACAGATTTATCATCATCAGCTTAAACAACACGGACAACGTAAATATCTACAGCTACATAGGATATCTCTCGTACTGAAGCAAGGTGGGATTTTAAGACATCTGTATTTTTATGAAAATATTAATGTTTGTATGTTATTATTGTATGTGAACGCCAGTTTATCTGACGGTCAATATATTTTTAATAAAATGCAATGTCTGAGTGTTTTTAACCGACTCGAACGAGCCACGGACAGCAGCGTGTTTGTCATGCGAAACATTGGTAACATGTACTACTTGTAGAAGCTGATTAACCAAAGAATATCCCTACTGAACACTGACTTGGATATAAGCGTTAAAATAGATGACGACGAGCAAATAAGACGGTATAGGAGCTGTGACGTCAGCACTTACTATCCAACGTCAAACGTCAAGACGTTTTTGAGTGGCATACTTGCCAATATGCAGTCGGAGAGGGGTAAAGGGGTCACTCTTTCAGATGGCGGGAATGTTGAATTTCCGGGAGGTTGGCGCGAATTTTGAATTTCCAGGGATGTTGACGCGAATTTTAAATTTCAAGGGAGGTTGACGCGAATTTTGAATTTTCGAGGTTGTTGAACCGAATTTTAAATTGCAAGAGGGTTGTATACCTTCCAGACACGCAGGCATGCGTGTTGTCCACCTTTCGGAGTCCGATGATGTGGACAACACGCATGCCTGCGTGTCTGGAAGGTATACAACCCTCTTGCAATTTAAAATTCGGTTCAACAACCTCGAAAATTCAAAATTCGCGTCAACCTCCCTTGAAATTTAAAATTCGCGTCAACATCCCTGGAAATTCAAAATTCGCGCCAACCTCCCCGGAAATTCAACATTCCCGCCATCTGAAAGAGTGACCCCTTTACCCCTCTCCGACTGCATATTGGCAAGTATGCCCTCAAAACGTCTTGACGTTTGACGTTGGATAGTAAGTGCTGACGTCACAGCTCCTATACCGTCTTGTTTGCTCGTCGTCATCCATTTTAACGCATATATCCAAGTCAGTGTTCAGTAGGGATATTCTTTGGTTAATCAGCTTCTACAAGTAGTACATGTTACCAATGTTTCGCATGACAAACGCGCTGCTGTCCGGCTCATTCGAGTCGGTTAAAAATACTCAGACATTGCATTTTATTAAAAATATATTGACCGTTAGATAAACTGGCGTTCACATACAATAATAACATACAAACATTAATATTTTCATGAAAATACAGATGTCTTAAAATCTCACCTTGGTTCAGTACGAGAGATATCCTATGTAGCTGTAGATATTTACGTTGTCCGTGTTGTTTAAGCTGATGATGATAAATCTGTTTGTGAAGAAATTCGTGGAACAACAGGTTTCGGTTTGCTTCTGGATGGTAATTGCATTTTTTACCTTAAACCGCTATTTTTCAGTCTTGATTGCCTTGTTGTACCCTAGGCGTATGTATGTATATCATTAGCCTATTAGTATGGATGCACCTCTTATCGTTCAAGCATGGTAGTGCCAATTTCCTGCTTTCCATATTAGATAGATATCGTGCAGAGCCGTCCTGAATAGATGCTGTGTTTTATACAGCACATTGTCGTTGGTCAGATCCCTTCACACGTTTAATTTGTCAGTTATCTGCTTGAAGTCCGACCATCTTTGATCGAAAATCGATAAATTCTTCAATTTAAACATTCCCTGCACGAGCTTATTTCGTATGAATTATATCGTATTCATAATCAGTTGTGTTAAATGTATGCGAATTTCGATTAATATCGACATACACCTGCTCAGTTTCAATGTATAGTATGAAGCTATCAGGATTCATATAGCATAATGGTATTTTATTCTAGTACAACCGTTTCAGGTAGTTGTAGTGGAAAGTCATACATTAGCAGTTTCGACAATTTCAAGACGATGAAACCGATATATGCGGTTTTATTGTAGACGACTTTAAGTATCTTCATTTGAATTACTGTAAAATTATCGCTAAATATATTGATATTTTTAAACTTCTGTTTTGCAATCAGAGACCCAGCGTCTCGTCTTCACCTCAAATCCTTTCAATACGTTAGCAGTTAAACATATACTTGTTTATCGATGTTCTCCTTCATTTTTCTGTAAACGGAATTGTTCATTAATTTAAAAAATCATCTAGAACTCATTCTCGGACTGGTTCCTCAGGAAGGTGTTCTAATGAATGTAATATTTCAGACGTGTGAACTGGTTGAATCGTAATACTCGATGGGTGAGTGGGAGTTCTAGACCGTTGAATATGGTCTGCTTAAGGTTGCGATGATGTATAATGCAATGCTGTTTGTTATAGATTTTGTATGAATTATGTTTTCGAGAAGGAGCTGATGGTCGTTTCGGACATCGTTCAATAGCGTTTCATCGTTGTCCGCTATGCTACTAACGTCGAGGTGATCAACTTCATCGGGGTTCATCCACTCGAATTTGTTGTAGGACAGCGATTGAGACATAACCCACATAAATTATTAGCACCTCAGACTGCTAGGTAGGTACTGCTCTCATAGCCCGTTAGGTATTTATTTTTGACTCTTGCATGGTGAAAACTAACTTGAGATAAACCACACTGAATACTCATGTTCTTAAAATTATTATCAGTTGTTGTTGTAGTGGGTTGGGTTCAAATCGTTTGTGAATCGTGATATACTTATAAAAATTAAAAATTTCCAAATACGTCTGCGGACAGCGGGAGGTCGGTTTTAAGGTAAATATTCCAATATTACAGTAAGTTGGAACGAGTGATCGTGTTCTAGACTACTATAGTGTATTCGTAGTCTTGATCGCTAACTTCAACTGTTAGTCGTACGTCTGCACATATTAACATTGATTTTGAGAAAAAATGTCATCCTGTTTCTCAATAGATACCGCCATAAATCTGAACGATTCCATAAATCGAATTTTAATATTTATTTTTCGAAATACATCTACCTTATCGACATACTGATCCGATGTAAACATCTTGATAAAGCTGATATATTTTTCTTTATTAAGTGGGATAACGTCGATATCTTCGCTATCGTCGTCCAGCTGGCGTATTTGAAGATGACTGTCATATCCACTTAAATTATGGAAGAAAATCGGAACGAGTGTAGGTATTTTGCAGTTGAGGTTACAACTGGAATGCGCTAAACCCCAGAATGGTTAAGTCAAATGGAGGTGCTCTGTTACTTTATGTTCGTTTAATGCCTTTTCGCATATACATATGTCATTTTTCGACTTCAGTGTTATGCTCTGCGCCCGCTGGCGGTGAGGTGGTTCATGTGTTTGGGGAATTCCATGTGACGGTTGTATAGTTGTTTGATGTATTTCCGTCAATCGTTGCACGAAAACGTTTATTCAGTCCGGTACAGTGAACGTTGTTATGCTTATGCATAATACGCATTCCACTTGTATTTGCTGTTTGAGACTCGGACCAGTATGATTCTATTGGTTTACACGCAAAGTCGATGTAGACCATAATACGTAGCACCGTTTTCGTTCGTGATTTACAAATTTTATATCACCCCAACAATCTTGCTTTCTTCTTCGTCTCGGTTATCGTCATTACGGTTAACATTCTATTACATTCACCTTTGATATGTCTATGATATTGATACCGATCGAAACAACCTGATATCAGAACATAATGATGTATTGATCCTCTTCCATTAATAATAGATCGATATGTATATCCTTTTTCCCCTTGTTAAATACATGGTCGATACAACTTCCTACATTTTCGTCTTCATGATGAAGTCAAGTCCGTATACATTTACATATTGATAGGTTGTTTTGGGTGTCCATGTGACCAATACCTTTAATTTCGCCATAAACTTAACTCCTTTCAAGATTAGGCGTGTCAGTGCGGATAATTGGTCGCCTATATATATTTTTTCATGCTGGACGAAAGACTGCAGTAATTCACCATGGGATACACGCTTATTCATCATTTGGAATATTTATATTCGCCTTCGATATATCTATGATGTCAACATCGGGTGAGATAGTTCCGTTATCAGAACATAGTGATGTTTTACCCCTCTTCCACTAATAGAGGATTGATATGTATGTCCTGTTTCGCGCTTGTCAAATACACGATTCATACAACTTCGCGCGTCAGGAATTCGACTCCTTGCAAGTTTAGAATTGTCGAATAGTATTGGTAACGTATCATCCTATATTTACGTGAGTTCAAGTGCAAGGTAAAGAAAGATTGTAATGCATCATTAGATGCACAGCCTGTTCTTTATTTAACTGGTTAGATTGATATATGACTATTTTCTTTCATGGCTTGCAAATTTTATATTTTCCGGTATCGTCTTGTTTTTTCTTCGTCTTCCATCGTAGACATCACGTTAAACCTCCCATTACATTCACCTTTGGTATGTCCATGATATCGACATCGAACAATATACTTCCGTGATCATGTTAGAATGAGACTTTTGTTCCTCTTATGCCAACAGTATATAAATATATGTATCCTTTTCCACCCCTTATTAAATACACGGTTCATACAACTTCGTGAGTCTTTGTTTCTGTATTGAAGTCAAGTCTGTATACGTTTGTATAGAGATGTATTTGATGTGTTCAGTATCGTATAATTTCACCAGCAACTCAGCAACTTGCGAGGTTAGGACTGTCGAATAATGCTGGTAGCTTCACATTGTACATTTATGTCGTTTGAGAGGTTTGTATAGGTAGATGGATATTTTGTCTAAAATAATCGATGAATACAATCATACGAAACATCGATCCATTCAGGTTAAATCCCGTATTCTTACGTGTTTAAGTAAGGTGGGTAATCCCAGCGCATATTTAATTGAAGATGTAAACGAGAAACCGATTCTGGGGTGTTCCTATAAACAGGAATTGCAGAAATTCAAATATAAGAACGTATACCCTCTCGAAGGAGTTTTACCTAGAAAATGAGATCGAATCAGTGGGATTTTATAACTTCCACAGCAGTTGGATAAACATTCTTACGATGTTTTGCTATACTTACTTATTAGTAAGATTGCATTATTCTATTACTGCATACTTATTATAAATATTGTTCCACCCTTCAAATAAAATTCGTAAAGTTTATGATGATATATTTTATTCAGTATAATATGTATAAAATTATTTTACTCCGTTATTATATTTCACTCGCTGCACTGTTCCTTGGAAAGCGTCGGTCCATCGATATTACCTTCACGTCGGATAATACTGTTGGAATATCCTATATTTATGCAAATTTTCATGTTGTAGGTTGTATTACATCATGGGGTGCCTGCCTTATCATTATTTTTACATTATTGTTCTGGGTGATTTTTATGATGAACATATCCTCTTCAAGTTTAAGAGAATTGCTGTTCAGATGCGCATGGAAACAAAGGTGTTCATTGTGTAATGTAGCCGTCGGTAAGGTTTGGTCGCGGCATCGAAAATCCTGTTCCGACATGCTACTCGCCGGATGGTTCGTTTTACTTGGTGGCTGCTTCTCTTCTGAAACATCTCGTTTCTTGGTTATGGAATCGATATTATGCGTTTTCTTATGTCGAGGCAGACTATCCGATCTCGTAAAGATTTCCTCACATATGGTGCATGTGTAAGATTTATTATTTAAGCAGGGATGTCTGTTCAATCCATCTTTTCTTGCAAACGTTTTGTGGCATATCTCACACTCCATCTTAAACTATAATATTGCAGTCTATTAGGGAAAGTATGCGGTGAAATTTAAATAACTTACCTAAAATATGCCTGTCCAACCACGACGAATACTAAGCGATAATGAAACGCTAAACCAGTAGGAAATCAACGCCTAACTATAAACACTAAAACTATATACTGGAGGTAAAGATGTTGAAGTTCACGACCTAGCTGTTAGAAAGCTGTCGGTAAATGAACTAGCTTTTACATGATTTATCGATATTCAATCAGAATGCGATATTTCATATGATGCGATCAATTAAACTTTGTAAGTGTTTTTCTACATGTATCTTAATATATTAATAAATAATGGACTGGGTTTCATTAAATTTGATTTTATATTAACTTACACATTTAACACAAAACTGTCGTTGAATCCTGTTTGTGACGTTACATGCTCGTATCAATAGACAGAGGAGGCCTGTATTACGTAATTTTATTAGATGCCGACTGTATAGGATCGTTATAGAAAATCCACATATCTTACTGAAGGATACTGACTTCTATCCGCCTACGACCTGACCGAGCCTGATGTTTGACTTTGTTGATTTACAATCGATTATTGTTGGTATAAGTGTTCCAGTTAAACATAAGCCTATGTGATACGTTTTAATAATTTACTAACTAATTGACTTACGTTCCATTTCCTTATAATATCGTATTACAGTATAATATGTAAACCTATTTGTGATGTCTAATGATGTAGCGTACTACGATTAGCGGTCGGTCAATCGTATGAAGCTCGGGTCATCTCCCGATTCCTCAGTTTGGTGTATTTTACGTTCAAACGTATAAACCGATTCTTCACGTTACCGATGAGCGATCGAAAGTATACAGTGTTCAGCAGGACCAACTTGTGCATGCGCAGTGACGTCATCACTTACTGTCTGACGTTAAACACCGTGATCAGTGTTAAGAAAGTTGTTGGGGAACTACCTTCCTATACATAGCATAACATTCATCCTATCATATTAAAATATAACGTTGAAACCTGTCTGTGATGTCTAACGATGTATCGTACTGCGATTGGTGGTCGATCAATCGTATGAAATTCGGGTCATCTCCCGATTCCTCAGTTTGGTGTAGTTTACATTTAAACATATAAACCGGTTCTTCACCTTACTAATGACCGATCAATAGTATGTAATGTTCACCAGGGCTAACTTGCGCATGTCCAGTGACTTTATTACTTACTGTCTGACGTTAAACACCTTAATCAATGTTAAGGATGTTGTTGGGTGAACTACCTTCCTATACATATCGGAGAATTTTGAATTTCGAGTTGGTAACCAATCAGAGCGTGGCATTGTATAGGATGCGACCAATCAGAACGCTGCATTTTCTATGATATCATGAATGAGAACGCTCTTCCCATCTAACATTCACCCTGTTTATGCCATGATGGTATTACGTAATATCTTATTAGGGATCTATACATAATTATCTGTTTTATCAACATCTTCTGACTAAGAGCGAAGTTCTAACATATTCCTTGCATCCAAAATTATCGTCTAAACCTATTTGTGATGTAATAGTATTGCGTAATATTACGTAATATATAGGAACATATCCGCAACAACCAGCACGTTGGCAATAGCGACCCTCATGCGATCACCTAAGTCAAACAGCGACGCGCGCGATCAGTACTTGGATGGTGCACCGTATGTGTATTTAAAAATGCAACAGTTATAGCACGTTGGCACGTCGTCCTTTCACCGAAGTCAAACAGCGTCGAGCGCGGTCAATACATGGATGGTGTATCGTCGAAACCGGTTTGTGACGTCATGGTATTACGTAATCTTTTAACTTTATAAACCTTCCGGCCAACGTCTCCTGATCCTCCATCTTCTGGTGAAATGCCCAATTCCCTAACTAGGCCTGTTACCACCTACAGCTCTCTGTACTCCGAGCAGCAGCGACACCTTCCGATCGAAAGCGACACTACATACAGCCACCTGTACTACCGGCACTACATAGGCGCCCTACCGAACAGCGACACCTCCCGGTCAAAAACGGTTCCACATACAGTCACCTGTATTACCGGCATCTACCGAACAGCGACACCTACCGGGCAAAAGCGTCACTACATACAGCCACCTATATTACCGATACTGCGCAGTTATCTACCTTACCGATCAGAGGGGCGGTAGCTTTGAATTTTTGGGGAGGGGGTTGTCATGAGTTTTAACCCTCCAAACAGGGGTTGTGGCCCCATTTCCATACACGCATGCTCGGGGTTGTGACTACCTTCCAGTATGCACGCTCAGGGTGTTGCCTACCTTCCGGGAGGCTGGGAGGCTGATCCAGAACCGGCCATCTCTCTCTACTTAAGTTCCTTTTGTTTCTGTGATTTTGTTATGCATTTTCTAATATTAATAATGTGTAAATAAAAAGACTTTCAAACGAACCTATTCGTTTCAGCTGATTATTAACTACAAAGTAGTTATATATAATAGCGAGATTTTCACGTTTAGCTTGCTGTCTCGATGGAATTTCTTTCTTGGTGTACCTTTGTGAAAAAGATTCTAGTTATATCGCGGCAGCCCATTGATAGTAAATTTACTCCAAGTGACAAAAGGGTTAAGAAGATATTTTGTAAAACTACTAAAATATAAAAATAAATACTTATGTCCTTCACATCTTTTATAAACGTATACCTATTTTGATCAAGATATTAATTGACATGACTCAAAAAGCTTTTAGTGCCAACGTTATTCTGAATCCCCAGATAAACTTATTCGCAAAGGACGCCAAATTACGGAGTACGCGCGGGCGGCTTTTTCCTCGCGGCGGCTCTGGAAATAGGAACAACTAGTGAAGTCAATCCTTACTTCTTGCCTTTCAAGAATAGTCCACCTTCCACAAATTCAGCTTCCGAACCAATATGTAAAATAATTAATCTACTTGTTCCAGAAGGGTTTCTTAGTGTGGTGGACCTTCAACAAATGCTTGTTGAGGATTTAGTTATTGTGTCAACTCATAGTTTCCCTTTCCTGTGTTCCTCATTTATCCAAGTTTTATCCATATAGATTTTTGTATCTAAAATAATGTAATATAATTATAGGTACATATTTGGACATATTCCTCACAACTTACTTAAAATTACGAACTTTTAAACAATGATGTAAAGTTGTCCTAGACATATCTGGGATATCCACACAGTTATCTATTTCAGTCTTCATCTTATTTAATGTAGATATCTCATTCTAAAAAAGAAACTATGGACAACTCTTCGCACACAATTCATGTCTCATTAAACTACAATAGTTTAGATGGCGACCTGTTGGTAGCTTGGGTGCCGATATATTGTGGTTTCCTTGTATACTTTCAATAGGCGGATTGCGCAATGCCTATAATTACAAACATTTGTTTTATAACGTACATGCATGTAAAGAATTATTGAAAACTACTTATGAAATGGAAACACTACTTTGTTAAACTTCCACTAATGTTTTATTTTACATACAAGCGTGACTGCAGTTTCGTAAACACTGTTACATTCTGAACTAAAAGCAGAGGACTGGAAGATGAATATTCAAAACCCGGCATGACTCATGAACGGCTCATGATGAGCCTCCCCTCACATGCCTGGCGAAAAAGCCGTCATAGTGGGGGACCAGCCGAGCATTGTCGAACCACCTTTGGGTGTAAGTTATTATTTAAAGATAAGGTCTGCTTCGAATTTAATGCTTGATTGCCTTTGGTTTGTGTCTACAACAAATTTTTAGATTTAAGGGGACACATACAATTAAACGGAGGAAAATGAGTCGATTTTGAGGAATTTCTTAAAGTAATAAATATCGATTCTACATTTATCACGTAATTTCCCTCTAACTTTTGGAAACAATATTGACTGAGCTGCTTTTCCCGATAAAGCAGCTTTCAAATATTGTAATTTTTCTAAATTGCTAATGTTGGTATTTGCATTCATAATTGAAAGAGACATCTGAATTAGACCTAGTGTTCATAATTCCCTGAAAGCTCACAACTAACTCAGGCTTGAGAGCTGGAGGAATTCGGGAGAGCCATTATAGAATAGATTAAAACAGCGAGATTGAGGAACACTGAGAGAAAAACAATAATTTATTCCTGGCATAAAAAAGGAGGAAAAGCTGTACAAAGCTTTATAGCTTTATAACTACAAATATCTATTATACATTCATATATAATAATAATAATAATAATAATAATAATAATAATAATTTATTTCATATACCAAACGTGAAATAGAGGGTGATCGAATATGTATAATTTCGAGGAATAATTTCAAAGTCATGAAGAAGTATTGCACAGCTAAAAGTTTAGGAGCAACGCGAGCACTTAATTTGCAAAGAATTATCCGACGTTATTAAATCCGATTAAAAAAGCCTCAGAAATTTTGAAACAGTTGAACTTATAGAACTATTTCCAAAATTCATCGGAACTTAAGAAAGTGTTCGAAAATTTAGCGGAATAATTCTTTAAAATTTTGGAAATCATAAGAATTCCCTAAATTCGTCAAGAGAATTTTTCAGAACTATATTCTTGAGGTACTTCCTCATCGACCGAGTACAACGTGTTTCTTGATTGACGGTCTATATACGAATGTCGAAGACATATGAGCTAATTGCTCCTCTGTTACCTCACTTGCACGACCCGTCTCTTTTTGTTTTTTGCTGCGACTTTTATTGCGACGAGCGCACTAACGCTATCGTTCGACAAAGACAGTATTAATCCTAACAGACATTGACATGTCATCAAATGATAACATGTTGATTTCTCGTCTAATGGAACCGTTTCGATATTCCGACAACAAGAAACTCCACTCCTTTTTCATTACGGCCTTATCAAATCCACCGAGTTTTTCCGCGACAATCCAAACTTCATTAAACCTACAATCGATCGACATACGATTCACAATCAAAAACTTGCAAGGAGGTGAAAAATTCGTCATTTATATAAAACAATATCCGTTGAATTTGATAATACAGGAAGGCAGTCTCTACGTACAAATTTAAACAATTCTGGCGAATTCTACGAACAATTTCATCGTTTTCGCCGGTATTGTTTGATGTCAGTTTTTCGATAACGTGGCATTCTTCCCCGAAGGATACTTTATCCAGTGGCAATTGACTGCAACTATCTTCAAATCGAACGTGCCCCGATTGCACCTATTAAGATCCTAAGAAAGGAACGAGAGGTTTTTTTATAAAATATCGTACAATCCGCGATAAAAATTGAAGGCATTTCTGGTGCAATAGATGAACTCGCGTTTCGGAATTTTGAAAAAAAAAAAGGTTTATATTATTGAATATCGCCAAAACGTACTCTAGAAAATCTATTTTCGCATAATTTTGGTGGTGAACGATCGACGTCATTGACTCCAAACTATGTCAAGCATTGTCTTTTCGCAAGAATGCTTAAATATTAGAGCGAGAGCATGGCAAGCGCATAGAATAACGATAACGCTCAGATTCTCCTTAAGGAGTAAGGCGTTGAAGGATGCCTTCTCCACGTTCATAACCCAAGCGTGATCGCATGCTATTGCAATAATATTTGAAAAAGGAATTGCATGTTTTACCATGTAATCCTTGAACTGCTTGAAAATACCCGCCACAGTTAATTTTGTCGCGTTCAATTCTAATAGTTTCCACAATGCTGTAACAACATTGACTGTCTCTGTGTCGACGTATTGTACTAAAAAGGTCAGCCAGCTTTTATTATTCTGGGTTCCCTCATCCATGAAAAGCGCGAATTTGGTATTTTGAAGAATCCGAATCAAGCATTCCTCTTCGTAACGACCGAGAACGTTACGCACAATACCTGAAACTTTAGGCACGCTCGCGGTCATTTTTTGTAGAACTGCCGGATCTACCGTTTTGAAAAATCTAATATTGGCTTCATATGCGCGTAAGGGATGCTGAATTCGCGTCCTAGTCAAACATACTCTAATTCAGCGATTCGTACCGAGTTTTTAAAGCCATCGATGCATTCCTGAACTACTTCGGGCTGAACTTCATCTGCTGTTGCAATGCGGTTCGCGAAACATTGAGCTTTGTGCTCACCTTTACTTGCGTGTCGGTCTAACTTCGAAGTTCCCCCTCGGCAGCTTTCCTTCACATCACACACAACACACTGCAAGAAATGGTTGTTCTCAGGAACACATCGAATATCGGTAGTCTCTTACAGGGGCCCTACCTTTTTTCTCTGAACCTGCGTGCCAATTCAGCGATGCCTCTCTGATGTCGTTTAGTTGTTATATGAACGTTCATTTTATATTCGGTGCGCAGAATAAGGTTTACTTCGCACGCATTGCAGCGAAATGCGTGCGAATCCTCTCCATGTATTTTCTCGAAACAACTATTGGGTTTCAAATAGCCGTTTGCTATTCCGGACGAATCCATTGGTCGAACGATTGAACTACGAGAGAAACTAAAACGGTTGCTGTAGAGAATTACGCGCTGGAGTTTGACACTTCTACTTAAATCTCGGGTTGTAGATCCACGACAGTAATTGCAAAGAAAAGGCGTGAACGTGCGGTTTCAAATACAAAAGATGATTAACAATGCATTATGAATGCCCTGAATGTAGAAAGATGCTATAACATTGAAGGAGCTTAGCCTCATTACATTGGAGATAGATGAGGTGAGCAATCGGTGAAATTTTATCTCGGGCTATTAGAATACGATCAGACTTACAAACTAGGAGATTAATGGGGATTAACAATTGAAAGTTTCTTTGAAATATTGGATATTAATTATACTGTGTGACAAAATTTCCTTAAACCGAATATTGAAAATACAGCAAACGCTGGATTACGTAAATACTCGATATAATAATAATAATAATAATATATTTTGCCCAACAGATTATAATCCAATTACAGGACAAGTACTTCACAACATATGTATATTTAAATCTATTTCAACAATACATGGGTGCTATCACACAGCAATCATCTACAAATACCGAAATAAATATATAAATAATATATAATATAATATATATATAATATATAAATATTTAAGATTGAAACCAATGATGAAAAGTGAATATCAATGGATTGATCCGAAAGGTTATCGTAATTCACACACATCCTATAGAGAGGGGATTTCATTAAAATATTAGTATTTGGTTTACTGCAGTAAAACATCCTTGCAGATCTAGTAGCTGGACGAGGTACCATGAAATTAATTTGATATAATATTTTCGGCGCGTCCAAACTATTGTGAAGTAAATTGAAAAGAAATTTAAGATCGCCATGAGTTCGCCGCAGATCAAGAGGTTCAATCCCGTACAAGCCCAGAAGTAATTTGTGACTAAAGTTCTGAACAGGATATATAGAATAATCCTTAAAGTAGATATATTTTAGAAAACGTCTTTGGACTTGTTCTAGTAAGTTTATATAGTATTTATAAAAAGGGGACCAAATCAAGGATGCATATTCCAGCTTAGAGCGCACGAAGGAGAAATATAAAGACAAGATCGGATCAGTAGATGTGATGTTCCGTGTAATTCTTATAATAAAACGCAGCATTTTTAAAGCAGAAGAAGATATCTCATCGATGTGATCGTTAAATGTAAGTCGAGAGTCAAAAGTTACGCCCAGATCATGCATAGTTTCACTGCGCGTAAAAGTAATATTATTTCAGTGGTAATCATATACAACATTATTTAGTCTCCACGTGAAGCTTACTATTCTACACTTAGATATATTCATACTCAAACCATTATCTGCGCACCATGAGTACACTATATTCACCTGATTCTGAAGAGAAACACAGTCATCAATGTTGTTGATAGTAGCGTACAATTTTAAGTCATCAGCAAAAAGTAAGCTCGGGCAATCAAGTATAGAAGGTAAATCATTTATAAATAGTAAAAATAAAAGGGGACCGAGATTATTTCCCTGAGGTACGCCTGATGTCGGAGAAAAGTCTTTGGAAATATGGCCTTTGTAAGCTACATAATGTCTTCGGTTGGTAAGGTACGACTTAATAAGGGAGGTTAAAGATTGACAAAAGCCAATTATATCAAGTTTGGTAAGAAGAAGGTCATGACTAATTCGATCAAACGCCTTAGTCATGTCTGTATAGATAACATCAACTTGTTTATTGTTATCTAGCGCACCAGAGAGATATTGCGTTATAATAGTCAACCGTAGAGCATTTAGCCATGAATCCATGCTGATCAACAGAAATCCGAGACTTAATCTGGGGGTAGATAGCCTTGTACATACACAGTTCAAACACTTTGGCAAAATTATTTATTATAGCTATAGGTCTGTAATTCTGAATATTGTGTCTGTCACCCCTCTTATATACTGGTGTTAATCTAGCGACTTTCCAAATGTCGGGAAAGGTAGAATTCATAAGCGGCAAATTAAATATGTGACATAATGGACTCGCAAACACATTTGCGCAGTCTTTTAAAATAAGTGCTGGTATATTATCAGAACCTGAAGTGAAACTAACCCTCAGACCCTGCAATACATTCAAAACCTCCGATTCTGTAATGGAAAGTAGATTAATTGATGAGTTATATGAATAGGCACTTGGAAAATCACGCAGCATAGATGAATCCGGAAGGTATACAGATTTAAAGAACTCTGGAAAAGATAGATATTGGACACATTGCGCTATGTGAACCCAAAATTTGTAATATAGGATTATATGGACCGCTCGATAACGTAAAAGAGTTTGAAAATTCGGTAACTCGATAACATAAACAGATTTACGAAGGCGATGATCAACGAAGATCGAATTTAATCGGGACGGATCGAGTGTGTATATGTACGAATAACTTCGAGCGTAACAGTTGTTTATGAAAAGCCCAATTTGATCTATCCCCGAGTTACCCAATTATGTAGGGAGCCTCCGATTTATGTAGCATACATCCATATTTGAACTCAATTGTATACATTCCTGGGATAACTCATTGCTGTAGCAGACGCAGATGCTTAGTTGCGTATACATACATACTATACATATGTAGTTTAGATTTTGCAAAAGTAGTCTTAATTACAACTTTGTTGGCTGAGGTCGTTCTTTAATACGCGATTATAAAACGCTATTTTGATTTATTGTTATCAGTGTTTACAAAACGTTGTTCGACTATTTTTTGTATTTTTATTTTGGTGTATTAAAGGTTTCTTCTAATAATTAGTTTGTTAAAAATCACCTTCGGTAATGTAAACATTTCGATAATGTGAAACACCCTTGGTTTGAATTAGTTCACTGATGACCACATACCTCACGTTACGAATATCATCTCTATTAAATTAAAGTAACTTTCACATACATTCCGTAAATTCTACTTGTTGTCACCTTGTAAATTGTTATCAAATCATCACACATATTGTATTGTTTCCACATATTACCAGTTACAACCAAAGTTTTCACTTTCAAAAATTAATGACAATATTAGTGCTAATTTTATAAAAAGAAGAAAAACGGACAGAACACAGAACGTAATAAACCCTAAGTACAAACTATCATTTCTTTTATTGTAACTTCAAATTGATAAAATAAATTGTGTGAAAAGTATGTTGTTATTAAACAGAGCACCAATTCGACGGAGTATGCGACATCACGTTATCGAGCGCTTGCCGTATTTTTCTTTATATGACATAGTTTTTCTTTGTTTTACATTTGTTAATTTCAATGCTTACGTATTTTGAAAATATTTTCACAATAACAATTATTACTTCAAAAATTCCTCAAAATTGACTCATTCTCCTCCGTCTAATTGTATATGTCCCTTTAAATCTGTTGCAGACACAAACCAAAGGCAATCAAGCATTAAATTCGAAGCAGACCTTATATTTAAATAATAACTTACACCTAGACGCGGTTCGGCAAAGCTGGGCTGGTACCCCTACTATGACGGCTTTTTCGCCAAGCATGTAAGGGTAGGCTATTCTGTTGCTCGCTTCATTAATGTTATTATTCTGGGATGGTGTGTGTATATTAAAATTAAAACATATGATTATTGTTGTGTTGTGTGCGCTTCTGCCGGCTCAACCCGGAGCTGTCGTTACACACGGTGTACTTGAAATTGACTTTCGACCTGCAGAAACGACAGCTCCGGGTTGAGGCGGCAGAAAGGCGGAAGCCTGCACTGGTTGACAGAGTTGATGTCGAAGCCTAGCATTAACAGACGTGGATCGAACTGCAACGGAGAGGGCTGCTGGTTGCTTTGTGCTTGATGTACCGCTGGCGATGGGTCCACGTCGAGTGGACGTTTCGCCTTACTTTGAAGCGTTTGCTAGCGCGCGGGTGTGCCATTTTGTCGCAGAAGAGCCTCGCGGCGTTCTGCCTCTTGTAAAACGAGTTGGCGTGCTTTGTCGCTGTCGTCATCGCGCAACATGATGAACAACAGTTTACCATCGAGATTAAAACATCTAAAAAGGAGACACGGCCGTTAGATTCCACCTCCATGATAAAACGTATGTCGCTGTGTTGGGTATTTAGGAACGTTAGAAATTTGTTTAAAAGTTCCCGTCCGTGTAGCCAAATAACGAAGGTATCGTCAACGTATCTGAACCAACACTTAGGTTGTAGATGAAAGGAAGCTTGTTGTTCGAAGGCTTTCATGAAGATGTTAGCGACAACTGGGAATAAGGGCGAACCCATGGCCGCTCCGGACAATTATTATAATTGGAAGTAGGTAGAGGTGAGACATGTCTTTACAAGTTCGGCTATGTCGCCTGGTTGGTCTTGGTTGATCAAGATATCGGTGATGATAGACACAGTATCCTAAATGGGAATCCTGATTAAAAGAGATTCTATGTCAAAACTAACCATTAAATCATCTGATTCTAACAAGAATTCTTGAAGACCTGTCACAAAATGATGGGAATTTGAAAGGAAAGAGTTACTGTTCCCAGCGTATTGTTTTAATGTGGTAGCGAAATATTTAGCCAGTTTGTAAGTGGGGCTATCAATGGCGCTAACAATTTGACGAAGTGGAGAGTTGAGTTTGTGAATTTTGGGTAACCCATACAATCTCGGCGGTTTGGAGTGTCTGGGGATAAGAGTTCTTTGTAGATCTTTGGGGATAGATGAACTTTTCATGAGGTCAGTGATCGAACCTTCTATCCGGGTAGTGGGATACCGCTGTAACAGTCGATACGATTCGTTTTGGAGAAGCGTGTTAATTTTCTCTTAATACTACTGACTATTGTACTGAGAATTTAGTTAAAATTTTATTTTAATAGTAAAATTGCACCGGTCTAGGTCGTAGATAAAATATAAAAGCATAAATTATTAACACTTTATATTTATAATCTTTTTAAATATTGAACATCGATCGAAAGAAAAATTTTACCTATTTTTTAGACTGTGTGAATGTGTAAGTGTATTTCCGTTGACGGTCCTTCCTGTATCTCTTCTTTCCCCTTATTTTCTCGACCCAGCTTTTTCTGTATGGTGAGGTTCTTTTATTCACTGGTACTTCTTCTCCTTACTAATATTTCTTCTTAAAACCCTTTTTTTCTTTTGAAAATATATTTCAGACTTTTTATAATTCTAAATTTGTGTATAATACAATGAAATGAAATTAAATCAATTTAAAAACTAACTTGACGTTCGCAAATGAAATGAATGAATTTAGGTTCGCCCCACGTTGGGCGCCAAAAATTGTAGTATGAATCTTAGTTAATTGTATAGAAAGCAAAATTTATTACAAATAATATTTATAAAATTTTAGTATTATATTAACAAAATAATGAACAATATAATCAAATATATTACCTAGTGTGTGTATAAGTGTAATTTGTTTTCTCCTTCTGGACTTCTCCCTCCCTCTTGAATTCTTTCTTCACTTCTTTTCTTTGGTCTTTTCCTTTTATTGTACCTCTTTTTTTCTTTGGTCTGTTCGTCGTTTGTAAACAACAACTTCTTTTTTGATGTGGTCTGCTTCTTTTCAACCCTGGTATTTTATATAACTTTTATCTAACTTTTTCGTCGACCATCCCATTCCGTCGCTTATAAACAAACTTTCTTTGTTTTTGCACGTCGTTATAGCAATTTGGAATTCTAGATTTTGAAATGTTTCAAGTGTATGTGTGTGGTATATATTTACAACGCTTTTCTATTTCTTAAAGAATGCTTTCTATAAAATTTCCATTTTTTTATTGATAATTTTACTAATGGAATATTACCATACTACACTATTCAGGATAACAGTGGCATTACCTTTATTAGCATTTAATATGACGATATCGGGGTTAGCTTGAGAGCTTTTAGAGCGCCCATCTCGGATTTCTGTACGTTAGTTACCAAACACTACGACATGCGTTTTACCATGAAGGTGGAGTCTAATGGCAGCCTGCCATGTTTAGATGTTCTAGTAATCTCGACTAGGTCACACAGTTTACAGAGAACCGACCCACACGGACCGATATCTAAATGAACCCTCTGTTGCGGGTGCCCTCCGGGTTGGTCGGAGCTGGTCCAGGTGGTACTTGACCCGCTGGCCTCCGGGTCGCTCCACCCAGGCGGCGGTAGGTCCGGCGTTTTCCACGACAGGGTATGGTCCAGCCCACCAGGGTCCGTGTGGTCGCTCGCAGGCGGGGGTGAAGACTTTCACCATTACGAAGTCGCCTGCTTTCAGTTTTAGTGGCATTGGGGCTCCGGGTCTGGATATGGCCGTCTTGCGGATGGTTGCCGTCCGACGTGACCACGTGACCAAGGTAATCTAACTCAGTGGCGGCGAATCGGCATTTGCTCAGGTTGAGCTTGAGTCCGTGCTGGACTAGTCGTTCGAACACGAGTCGGAGATGTCGCTGATGTTCCCGGAGGCTGTTTGAGTATACGATAATGTCGTCCAGATACGCGATAGCGAATTCGCGTACGTAACCGACCTGGACCATAAGTTTCTGGAACGTCGTGGGGCTCCATTCAGGCCGAATGGCATAACATTAAACTCGTATGCGGCTCCATCCGGAGTCGTGAATGCTGTCATCGGCTTCGAACCCTCATCGAGAGGTATCTGTCAGTACCCATTTTTCATGTCCAGGGTCGTGAATATTCTGGCCGTTCCAAGATCGCGTAGTGATTCCTGTATCGGAGGGAGCGAACTGGCCTCGTCGTGTATGCAATCATTTAGCCTCCGGTAGTCGACGCAGAATCGTGGTTCGCCGTTTTTCTTCGAGACGATTACGATAGGCGAGCTGTAGCTGCTATGGCTTGGTCGGATCACGTCGGCGGCGAGCATGGCTTCAATTTGTTCGGTGATTATCCGCTTCTTTTCGGGAGAGTAACGGTATCGCGGGGCTTTGATGGGTGTCTCGTTGCTGAGTCGAATGACGTGTTTCGTTGTCGCGGTGGTTACAGTGGAGGGGCTTTCTTCCAACAACGTCTCGAAGTCTTTCAAGGTTTTTTGAAAACCGCCTGCTGGTCTTCCGGCCATCCGCTGGTATCGAGTGGGAGGTTGGTAAGACCGCTGTTGTTCTGTTGCGGTGGGACGGTTTTCACCCTGTTGAAGAATAATGTGTGACGTTGTCCGGCTCCCACGTGAATGCAACCACGAACAATGTCAATTACTGCAGCTTGTTGGTGTAGCCAAGGGTAGCCGAGAATGATGTCGACGTCGAGTTTGTCGACGATCGTTGCTAGGCATTCAAATTCGTAACCCATTACTCTGGCGGCGAGAACACCCTGCGTATTGGCGGTGAAGGTCCGTCCTTGTATGGCCGAATGGAATTGAACTGTAGGGATTTGTTCTACATTGCCGGATATCCATCCGGGTCTTACCAGATTCTGGCTGGCCGCTGTGTCTATTAGCGCCGTAACCGTTCTCTCCTGGATTTGCAGCTTGATGGAAGGCGTCCTAGGTGTTCTCTGGGTGGCGGTGAGGGCCGTACCGACGCCTATGGCGCGGCCCTGTCGGCTTCCCCGGCATCGTGGCGGTGGATGGGTGCTGTTGTGGTGGCGGTGATCGTTGCTGCTGCTGAGGCTGCGTTCGCGGCGGCTGCTGCTGTGAGAATGGCGGCGGTCGCTGCTGCTGCGGCGGTTGCGGACGCTGCTGTGAGGGTGGCTGCGGTGGCTGGTGTCGTTCGCGGAAGCTCTGCGGTTGGTTCGGGCACTCTCGGTTATAGTGATATCCAGGGCAGAACCAGCACTTCGGAGGATTATTGGCGGTTCGTCGATTTCCCTCGGAACGGTTGCTGGTGATCCTTTCGTTCACCGTGATCGGTTTTGGTCTTGTGCCTGCATTAAATTGGTTAAACACCGCCGTCCACTTACCACAGAGCCGAAGTAACTCTTCGAATGTGGAGGGAGACGCCTGTGTTAATTGAATACAATACTCTCGCGCCATTCGTTCTACGATGTGAGAGACCAAATCCTCCTCCGTCCAGTTCGGATCTAGGCGCAGGCATAATCGACGCATCCGGTTGACAAACGCGTCCGGTGGCTCGTCCGTGGTCTGCCTCATCTCGGTGGCCTGTTGCACCTCGCGTCGCCGTTTTGCGCTTAGAAATTCCGTTCGGAAACGTCGTTGGAAATCTTCCATATCATTGAAGCTGGCCTCGTGATTCTTGTACCACCGGAGCGCTTCTGCTGTCAGGAAGGGACGGACGGCGTCGTCAATATCTTCCGGGACCTCGAAAGTCTTCCCCTGGAGGTGTGATACTAGTCTGCGCAGGAATACCTCTGGATCCTCTGTCTGTTCCCTGTCTGTTCCCTGAAAACGTCCGCGGAGGCTTGGTTTCGCTCGTAGGATGGGCACCATGGATGCGAGAGAACACCTCCTTCGTGAGTACATATTGTACGATCGAGCCCTGTGTGGAGGCGGTTGGCGAGGCGGCGGCGACTGGTATGGTAGTAGCTGTCGGCGTGACAACGGGTTTCGGTGTGGTACTGATCTCTGGCGAGGCGATGGTGACTGGAGTAGGCGCCTGCAGCTGCCGGAGCGCATCTGGCAGTGCCTGTGAAAGTACGGTTGGCAGGATCGATTTTATGGCGGCGAGCATCTGCTCCATCATTGTCGGTGAAGCGTATTCCCCATCCATTGGGTGTGTGGCTGCTCCGCTAGAGCTGAATGGTGCTTAGACACTTGCTTCGGTGTCGCTTAGCATCATGAGTGATGGTGCCGTGGGTAATGCAGCTTCTTCCTCACCTAGGGAGAGGTTTACTGACCTTTTGAGGTTGCTTCTCGTGTTCATCGTTGCTTAATTTTACGTGGGTCCGGGATTGTATCCACAATTCCTTCCTCGATTTCTTCAACCTTCTAGCTTCGAGTTTCGGCCCCACGTTGGGCGCCAATTGTTACGTCGGCGCTCGCGGAGAATCTATCTACGGGCAAGTGTGTGGGTTGGGCAACATCTCAACGTTGGTGATGGATAGGAGTCCGTTGGCCCCCAGGGCTTAGCTCAGCGTCTGCCCGCCGCGCAACAAATGCAACGATGGTCGAGTGTCGATGCAACCTCTGGTCCTGCGATCGTTCTAGCTACCGCTCCCTAGTGATAAACGTTTGGCGAAGAACAAGTTTATTATATACACAAGGAAGGTTACCATACAATGCACAATTATATAAATGATAAATGATGAATAAGCGCAGATAATAAAGAACAAGTACGAGGGAATAAATACAAGTACAAATAATAAATGCACAGAGACAAATAAATGTACAGTGGAAATGTACGCACAAATAATAAAAGCACAAGTACAGAGGATAAATACCAGTACAAATAATAAATGCACAGAGACAAAATAAATGTACAGTGGAAATGCACGCACAAATAATAAAAGCACAGAGACAAAATAAATAAATGCACAGTGGGAAGCAATACATACGCTGTACGGCACGTGGTGGGCACGAAATGCACGAGCGGATCGCTGGACGTTCTAGTCCGATCCGTGCTCGAGGAATGACACCGATCGACGGTAGTAGATCGCTTAAAATGAGCGGATCGCTGGACCGTGGTGGTCCGATCCGTGCTCGAGATTAGCGCTGACCGTGGAGATCGGTTCGCAGAAGCGAGCGGATCGCTAGACCGCGTGGGGGGTCCGATCCGTTCTCGGAAGAAGGAAATTTCGACCAGGTGGGGTCGATGCAAGAGCCTCTCGAGGCGAGTCCCGGGCCCAAAGCGGGACGCAGGCCGTCCGGGCAGACCGCTAGACTCTGGGTAAGTCTGGTCCTGCGCCCTGGCCAGGTTCTGGATCCTCAGGCGAGTCCCTATATTGCAGGAACCTGAGCCAAAGCTAATTGACCGGAACCCAACGCTCAAGGCGACTCTGAAGCTTTGGCGTCAGTGCTCCTGCTTATATAGGACTTTTTAGATGTTCGATTGTCGAAAATTTGCAGTGGGGAACAAGCGTCCTCGACAACGATTGTTTTCGATCGCTTGTTTTTCGCCTCATTGGATTTTTCGACTTAATTTGTTCCTCCTATTTTGTTTTAATTGGCCGAATTTTTTACAGAAGGGATGATAAACGACCGTGATTGGCTCGTCGCCTGTCGTTTTTCGTCGTTGGAATTTCGGCGATGATTCTATTGGTTTTCCGTCCGCTGTCGTTCGGTTTCGGGGTTATTCGTGGAGCCTTTAAACGGGAGGTTGAAAGTATAAGTATAGGTGGTCGTACTGCCGACTCGGCATTTCGACCAATTTTGCTCGCACCGTGAGTGCTGGAATTACCTTTTACAAATGTGGGAACCTATTGAGAGCTTAACTATATGTACAGTAAATATTCTTACTTAATCTAGCTTAATTCTATCCGACCGATTCGCAGATATTGGCCGGTCTTTCCACGCGATGATGTGCTGAATCGGGCGTTTGTCGTTCAACTTTGGCGGGTTAAAATTTGGGGAAGTGAGTCTGAGAAGGTAAAAAGGGCTTGGTGGCGACCTTAGTTATTCTTTCCCGAACCTGATCTAAAAGTAAAAAATTCGGCCAATTAAAACAAAATAGGAGGAACAAATTAAGTCGAAAAATCAAATGAGGCGAAAAACAAGCGATCGAAAACAATCGTTGTCGAGGACGCTTGTTCCCCACTGCAGATTTTCGACAATCGAACATCTAAAAAGTCCTATATAAGCAGGAGCACTGACGCCAAAGCTTCAGAGTCGCCTTGAGCGTTGGGTTCCGGTCAATTAGCTTTGGCTCAGGTTCCTGCAATATAGGGACTCGCCTGAGGATCCAGAACCTGGCCAGGGCGCAGGACCAGACTTACCCAGAGTCTAGCGGTCTGCCCGGACGGCCTGCGTCCCGCTTTGGGCCCGGGACTCGCCTCGAGAGGCTCTTGCACCGACCCCACCTGGTCGAAATTTCCTTCTTCCGAGAACGGATCGGACCCCCCACGCGGTCCAGCGATCCGCTCGCTTCTGCGAACCGATCTCCACGGTCAGCGCTAATCTCGAGCACGGATCGGACCACCACGGTCTAGCGATCCGCTCATTTTAAGCGATCTACTACCGTCGTTCGGTGTCATTCCTCGAGCACGGATCGGACTAGAACGTCCAGCGATCCGCTCGTGCATTTCGTGCCCACCACGTGCCGTACAGCGTATGTATTGCTTCCCACTGTGCATTTATTTATTTTGTCTCTGTGCTTTTATTATTTGTGCGTGCATTTCCACTGTACATTTATTTTGTCTCTGTGCATTTATTATTTGTACTGGTATTTATCCTCTGTACTTGTGCTTTTATTATTTGTGCGTACATTTCCACTGTACATTTATTTGTCTCTGTGCATTTATTATTTGTACTTGTATTTATTCCCTCGTACTTGTTCTTTATTATCTGCGCTTATTCATCATTTATCATTTATATAATTGTGCATTGTATGGTAACCTTCCTTATGTATATAATAAACTTGTTCTTCGCCAAACGTTTATCACTAGGGAGCGGTAGCTAGAACGATCGCAGGACCAGAGGTTGCATCGACACTCGACCATCGTTGCATTTGTTGCGCGGCGGGCAGACGCTGAGCTAAGCCCCGGGAGCCAACGGACTCCCATCCATCACCAACGTTGAGACGCTGCCCAACCCACACACTTGCCCGTAGATAGATTCTCCCCGAGCGACGCAACACCTCTGTTACCCGGAACATATACGCTCAACCGTACCAAACTTCACAGAGGGATTTAGACGTTATTTACGGATGGGCAGTTTAATTTTAAGTTATGTATTATATCCATAGATCCTGTTACCTTAGCCTATGTATGTCCCCACATGTAACCGTCGATTTTTTTCCAGATTACACGATCTGTACGGTGCGACTGTTGCCCGCCAAATGCCGAGTCGGCAAGCCGGGTACCTGTACATATAGCTTCTGCCGACCGCCAAATAGCCACGCCCACCTGCGTTTTTATTGACCGGCGGATGCTATGTAAACCCGGTCGCTGCCACCACTTCTTCAGAATCCCCGTGAGCTTTGGGTCGCGGTTAGTTATCTAGCCCAGCGACCTGCAACATGGACATGGACTCTCCTGAGAATTCTGAAGGCTTGGATTATCCGTAGTCGAGCGACCCGCAATACAGCCAGCCCGTTGCAACCGTGGTCTATACCGCGGTGTCATCTTTATTGTATTGTATTTTATTGTTGATTATTTATGTGCATTCACCGTTATCGATCTATTTAACCTTCCGTTCCAGTATTTAACCATTTGTTCTATGCTGTTTCTTGTTCTTCTTTTCCGTATTTATTTGTTTATGCATGAGTAAATGGAACAAAGAACAATAAATAATTTAACTCCGATGCTCTACCAGGGCATCAGGAGATACTGCAAAGAAATGTATGTTTTAACCCGAATATTTTTATTATTTATTTATTTGTGATTGTCTAATAAACTGTTAGCCTTGTTCGACGTGTGCTTTCATCGCCGGGGAGAGGCACGGCCAAAGGCCTAGTTTACGTTGAGCGATTGCCGCCGCCCATCTTGTGGATAGTTGATATTGTTGCCGGGGTCGAGCTGAATTAGCCATCCCGTGTGACCATTCGAAAGGCTCGGCGGGTAACAATTCTCATCATCAGCCGACACACAAACAAGCTGTCATCAATATTCTGGCCAATAGTGCTTTCTCAAATTAAAAACCTACGACTCTCCCCCATGAACTCAAATACATCCTAAAACACACCCTAATTCAAAACGATTACACGTCGTGATAGACATCGTACCATATTCAGGCATTACAACCCTAAACCACGGGTTCAAGATATCGCATAGGCAAGGTTTTTCGTAAGAATAAAATAAAAACCATGTTCAGACTTCGCACAAAAATCTCAGATGTCTTGCTCTCCGTCAAAGACAAATACTTCCGTTGCAAGCCCAAGGTGTATACCACATGCTGTGTTCGTGCGGCAGCGTATATATCGGCGCAACAAAGCGGCCAATTAGCGTGCGTGTGTCAGAACATGAGCGGTGCACTAGGCTGCTAAGTATAGCTGGTTCGGCACTGGCAGAACACAAACAAAGTTCCGGTTATCAGATTCGGTTTAATAAATTTTTTCCCTAGAAAATTCCGTGAATCTATCGAAATTTATAAACATCCACATAATTTGAACAGAGATGGGGGTTATATGTTACATTCATCTAGGCATTCACTTCTCCACGGCAAAACTGAATCCCCTCTCACTCACGTCATGCCCCAAACAATTGCTTCAACGTGTTAGCCATAACATGAATGTTACCCGTACCAAACTCCACCGAGGGATTTATACGTTATTTGCGGATGGGCAATTATTTATTGTATTTTAATGTTGTTTCCCTAGCCCAAGTACGTTCCAAAATTTAACCGTCAATTTTTCCGCTTACACGATTTGTACGATGCGACTGCTATCCACCAAATTCCGAGTCGGCAGCCCGGGTACCTGTGCATGTAGTTTCGGCCGACAACCAACTAGCCCTGCCCACCTCCGATTTCATTGGTCGCCGAATGCTGCCACCATTTCTTCTCTAGCGGTCATAGCGGTAGGACGTGTTTACGCGCTCTTACCAGTTCCGAACGGCCAGTTAGTACTATTTTTCAATCGTACATGTGAAATAGTGTTTCGTGCTGTTTTTCGTGTGCGTCCTTGCTGTGCTTGTGTGTTGTGCAGTATTTTGTGCATTGTGCGGCAACGTGCTTCTTCTGCAGCGTACTAGGATTTATTCTAGTACGCCGCACTCGGCCAACATGGCCACTGCCAGCGGTCAAGTGGTCTCCACGCCCCCTTCAGGGCCGTTACTTTCACCGAACTTGAATCACGTGAGTGATTTGCAGAACTCCGACGTACCCAGAATCGGTTTTGCCGATTCCAGGAATTCCAACGATTGCAGGAATACCTTCGCTGAGTCTAGGAACTCTGGCGATTGCAAAACTGGAAAATTTGATTTTCCGAATCCGAGTGATTCGAGAAAACTCTCACCGCTTCCCGGAACTCCTAGGACACCAGGAACGCCCTTAACGACATATTCCCGGTATTCCATCGCCGATCGCTTTAATTCAAAAAGCGATCGCAAATTCATCTGAAACTAATTCCGATATGGAGGCCAACTCCAATGCGTCAGAGGAATCCACAACTGAATCGACATCACGTGATGACGATGAATCCAACACATCCATCTTATGCAAAAAAAAAAACAGATACTCGACGGAGCCGAGACTGAGAGACTCCAAACCTGTCTCGTCCACCGAGACCAGCCCCAAATTGAAAGGCGGCCGTGTGCCGCCCGTCATTTTTCGGGAGAAGTCAAGGTGGAGCTCGCTCCGGACAGAATTCTTTCGCAGAGGGGTCTGAATTAGCAAATCAATTAATACCAATATTGGTATTAGGATTCAATGATTATCGTACTTTGGTAAGTACTATGATCAATTTAAACTATCCCTTCCACTGTTTCGCCCTCCCGGAGGCGAAGCCTTTAAAAGTAGTACTTAGAGGCGTGGCGGAATTCCTTCGAACCCTCGATATACAAACGCATGGCGAAGGGACCAAACCGGACACCGATTCCTCTCGTCTTCATCGAACTGCCGCAATCGGAGGAGATGGAATCTACTCCATCAAAAACGTTTGCGGACTCTAAATCACCGTCGAGTGCCACGCAGTGCTGTCGCTACCAGATGTACGGGCATGCCAACGCAGCTAATCCGGAAACTTCTTCTGCCGACAGTCTGAAGAACATCCCCTAACCGGCGAAGAAGCCAAAAAAACAAAAAGCGCACCGTCGAGTTCAAAAACGCATCCAAGGACTTCGCCGCGCAGTGCCATCGCTGCCAGATGTACGGGCATGGGTAACGAAATTGCCACGTGGCGCCTCTGGGCGCTGGCCAGCACCTCTCTTCCGTTTGTACTAAACCGAGAAAGGAACCGACCACGTGCGCCCTCTGCGGCGGAGCGTATCCAGCGAAATACAAGGCATGGCAAAGGAGAGAAAAACAACACCCCAACCTCCGTCAAAAAGGCTTCCGAAAAAGGTGGAGAAGGCAGCTAAGTCTGCCCCTTCAGCCTCAGAGTCTGAACTAGGACCCTCCAAAGCCTCAATGGAATCCGCCCCAAGTCCATCGCACGCTAATCCGGGAACTTTCTTCGCCGAGAGGGTGAAAAACATACCGGTGAAGAAGCCCAAAAAAGCCAAAAATAAGACCAAGCAGTTGCAGCCTCCTCCTTCTGCCTCCAGCCCCGAAAACACAGTCACCGGCTACAGTTACGGTGGTTGTGACACCGTCCCCTCCCAAAGGTCCGCCAGACCAAACCTGAATCCCAGTCGGTCGCGAATGCATCTCCAGTCATCTTCGGCCAGATCATTGCGCTCCTATCTAAAATCAACTGGACAAGGCTCATCGAGGTGGGCAAAATCCTTATTCCAACTGTGTTGGCATGTCAATCGCTAACAGAAGCTGGCATGGTGTTGGCTAGCAACATGACGCAAATTCTATCTGTCTTTAATGGATAGATGAAGAAAGCCTCGGAGTCTCTGCAGACTGCGTTCTGGAACGCGAACGGCTTCAGCACGTGGAGGAAAGAGCTGTTGGAATTCATCCAGAGACACCAACTGGACGTAATTCTAGTTTGTGAAACCCACCTCCGCCCTCTGCCCAACCTCAGCTTCTACCGAACAGACAGGGCACACAGTAGGGGCGGCGGTACTGCGATTCTCATCAAGCAGTCGCTGTGCCACCACGTGAACGTCACTCCAGCCCTGCGTCACATTGAAGCAACCAGCGTCACCGTCCAGACAGCTTCCGGAGACTCGTGGCGGCGTACAATCCATCCTTCAAGAGGATCTGGGAGAACTCTTCGAGGATCAGGCGATCACCGTCGTGGCCGGAAACCTGAACGCGAAGCACACGTCGTGGAACTCCTTGCGCTCTAACACTAGAGGCAATCTTCTTCGCCGTTACGCGAATGCCCAGGAGCTAATGATTGCGGGCCCAGTTAAACCCACCATCTATCCGGGCAACGGCAGGCCGGATGTTTTGGATATCGCCGTGATGAACGTCACCTTGCCCTACGAGGTTACCACCTTTAACGAGCTCTCCTCCGACCACAACCCAGTACTTCTTCAACTGGGGGAAGGAGCTGGAGACCCCGACCTTCCGTCCACCTGAAGGATCATCTTCTGGCCGGTCTTTACGGCCCATATTAAGTGCAACCTAGGCCCCATCACGACGATCGACGCTACAGAGCAGCTCGGCTCGGCAGTCGCTACCCTCAGCGACAGCATATTGGAAAGTCTCCAACATGCTTCCAACACCGTTCCCGTACGCGATAGGAGGACGTTCATCCCCCACGACATCTTGGACGCGATACAGGAAAAGAACTGCTTGAGGAGACGATGGCAGCGGACCCTCAATTCCGCACAGAAGGCCGCATATAACAGGATGGCGGAGCAAGTGAAGGAATCCCTCGATGATTTTCGGTATAGGTGATGAGATGACTTCATGGAAGAAGTCTTAGGATCCTCGACTCAATTCCGGAAAACCGTCAAAGTCCTTAAGTCCAGGAGAACCCCCATGCCACCCATTCACGGGCCAATGGTCTTTTCCACGGAGGAGAAGTCCGAAGTCTTCACGGACTGTCTGGAGACGCAATACATCCCCAACTACGATAGGCGCCTACTCCGGGGGAGGACGACGACGAAATCCCATCCACTTCGCCCGAGGAAGTGAGTGGTGTCATAAAGGGCCTTCGTCCAAGCAAAGGTTCTGGATTCGACGGGATCCCATCTCCGGCAGTCAAAGTCCTGCCGAGAAAAACCGTCTCCACCATCACCGCCATCGTTAACGCAATCATCCGACTCCATTACTTCCCATCTCTCTGGAAAGTCGCCGACCTGGTCGTTATACCAAACCCCGCTCAACCGTTCATCTGGCCTCAACACTAGCGTCCTATCAGTCTTCTCCCTGTCCTTGGAAAGTACCAGAACGAGTTCTGCACCTCCGACTCATCCAGCAGGTCGATTCCAAGGACATTATCCCCCACGCCCAGTTCGGCTTCCAAAAGGACTGGAGACTTCTCTTCAGGTTCTCCGCTTCGTGGAACACGTTAAAGGCGAGTTCAACAACCACGAATTCATCGGAACCTTGACGTCTCCAAAGCGTTCGATAAGGTTTGGCACAAAAATTTATAAGAACCACAGAGCCGACATGTCCGTAGGTTATCTTCGCTTTATCTCCTCTTTTCTTCGCCACCGAAATGTCCGGGTTAAACTTCGCGACCATCGTTCTCGTCCCAGGACCAAGTCGGCAGGTATCCCCCAAGGTTCTGTTTTGTCTCGTCTTCTCTTTAACCTCTACACGACTGACATTTCCTACCATTCCATGCTTTCAGCTCGCGATGTTCGCAGATGACGTGTGTCTCTTCTACCGTTCCAGAAGTCCAGGAATCATTGACGGTCGTCTTCAGGATTCCCTGGACAAGCTAGGCACTTGGTACGACGAGTGAAGAATTACAATCCATCCAGGGAAGAGCACGGCGGTACTCTTCTCGAGACATTGACTTACGCATCAGCCGCTTGGGCGACCGCGGCGAATTGTCACATGCAAAAACCTCAGACCATTCAAAACCGGGCATGGCCGGGCATGGCCACGGTTTTACAGCGGCGTATTTCTTCCATATTTATTTATTAACCGATTTGTCCATATATTTTACCGTTTATTCCATTTTTCTCTGTATTTAACCATTCTATTCTAGTTGTTTAACCGTTCTATTCCATTTTCGCTGTATATACCTTTCGATTCCAGTTACCTCTGTATTTTACCGTTCTACTTCATTTGTTTATGTGTTTTAACCGTTTCATTTTATTTATCCATGTATTAGTCCATTTAACCCGTATATCTTATTTACTTTATGTTTTTTGTGATTGTAATAAACCTTGTTAGAATTTTGGACGTGTGCTTTCATCGATAGGGAGGGGTACGGCCAGAATGGCTGTCAGCGTTGAGAGATTGCGACAGACCATCTCGTACATTGTTGAATTGTTGCCGGGGCCGAAACTGAGCTAGTTCGTCCGTTGTGACGTCACCATCCCATTTCACCGTCTGACAGGCGTGGCGGGGAACAAACTGTTATCCGTAACATGTAAGATTAACCACGCCGAAGTTCACCACGGGATTTAGACGTTATTTGCGGATGGGCAGGTTTAACATTCAGTTATATGTTGTATCTATTTGTCCTACATCTTAATCTATATATGCCCCATGTGTAACCATCAATTTCTTTTAGCATACATAATCCGTACGATACGACTGTTTTCCACCAAATGCCTACTCGGTAGGCCGGGTACCTATTCATACAGTTCCGTCGATCGCCAACAAGTCACGCCCACCTGCTTTTCATTGGTCGGTGGATAGGCCCGGTCGCTGCCCCCATTTCTGGAGAGTCGCCTTGGGCGTTGGGTTAGTCATGGCGGTTAATCATCTAGCCCAGCGGTCTGCAATGTAGGTACTCATCTGAGGGTCTTGAGAGGCTTAAGCGCCGAACGCACTATCTGTAGTCAAGCGATCCGCCGGCCTGTTGCGAACCACGGTGCATACCGCAGTGTTCCCATTAATGTATTGTTGTATTTCATTACTGTATTTATTGTTGTGTTTATTGTTGTATTTTATTGTTATTTATCTTTGCATTTCATTCCAGCATTTAATCGTTTGTTTCTTGTTCTTGATGTTATTATTTTTCTCCGTATTTACTTGCTTATGTATTTTAACCGGTTTATTTCCATTTATTATTTATTTGTGTGATTTTGACAATAAACTGTTAGCTATTCCGAACGTGTGCCTTCGCCTCCGGGGAGAGGTATAGCCAAAGAGGCCGCCTACGTTGAACGATTGCCGTCGCCAACCATCTCGTGGATAGTTGATATTGTTGCCGGGGGTTCCAACCCGATTTTACCATCCGAAAGGCCCGTCGGATATCAAAACGTGTTATCCGATGACCTACAATGTCGGGTTTGTGACGGCTAGCTCGCTTCGGCTCCGCCAACAATGCCAACTACGTACGACATAGGGCGGCGATGGCAATCCCTCAATGTAGACGGTCTTTCGACCGTGGAGTTTCCGAAGAAGGCACATGTCTAAATTGCTAACAATATATTATAAAAGTCAAAGATAAATATATGGATAAATAAATGGATTAATGTACATGTAAATTCGGAGAAAAATATGAAGACAATAATAACAAGAACAAGAAACAAGAACCAGATTAAATACTGAAAGAAATACGTTAACACACAACAGTAAAATATGCAAAGAAATATATGGGAACACCGCGGTAAATACCGTGGTTCGCACGAGCCGGCGAATCGCTTGACTACGAATAGTCTGATCGGTGTTCAAGCTCTTTCAGGAGCCTTAGGCGAGTCCCTATATTACAGATTCCTGGGCCAGACTTAACCAACCGGAATCCAACGCCCAAGGCGACTCTGAATCAATGGTGAAGGCGCCGGGTTTATATACACAAAAATAAACAGTTGCTATCGACGGTTTTCCTAAGTGGGCGGGGCTTACCGCCGTTTACTTGAATCTATAAGTACGACTGCCATTACTCCGGGCTCGGCATTTGGCCATTTGCAGTCGTACTGTACAAATCGAAATAACAGGGAAACTAATGGGTGAAACTATTTACAATTTTGAAGGGGCATTAACGGGGGATTAATAAAGGCGAATACAAAAACTCAAACTTGCCCATCCGCAAATAATGTCTCAAATCCACGTTGAAGGCTGCTGCAGTCTTGCAGCAGCCTTGGGGGTTAATAAAAGAAATTTAGCTAAATTGGGGGATTAATCGTTCTAGAAATGGGAGATTTTATTTTCTACTTACTTAAAATTCTTGTCATCGCTTGTAGGGGGTTTGATGGTCGTCGAGGGATCTAAGGACATTGCCTCAGCCGATAGTGAAGAAATCTGCTGGACGCCGAATCTTTACTTGGGGAGGGGGTCGATCTTGGGCATCGACGACTATCTGAACTGTGGGACTATCGCTGGCTCGGACGCTATCCCACGGTAGGATGTGTAGTTTACGACCTTGGGACTGCCGCCAAGACGGAGCCAAGTCTTGCGTAGAAGTGCGACATCGATTTGGTTGTAGGAAAGAAAGTCTCTCAGCTCGGGCATCTTGCCGTTCGCGTTCCAGGCGACCAATCTGGACCTACCTTGTTGATGTATGTTGAATAATCTATTCATTGATTATTCAGCACTAATTTCGCGGAATGGTTCCCTGAAGCTGCTGCAAGGCGGTTGAGAACTGACCGAGCAGCTGCAGCAGGGAGGACATGGCCCCGAAAAAGTCGGGGTTGTTGGGGCAGGGAGAGCTCAGTAGGGACTGACTGAGCTGATTGGTGCGTTTCATACTGGAGGAGAGGTTTCCGGAAGTAACTTCCGAATACTTCCTCCCCGAGAACGCTGAGAGTTTGATGTCGGGGGTGTGAGCTTCTCGGCACTGTGCCTGTGTCGGCCTGTGAGGGCGCCAGAGGCGGGCTAGATTTTTGGCTCTTGGCCGAAGGTGCGGCCTGTGAGCCGGGGAAGGCTTTCGGAGTTTTCGTCGGGAAGCGACAGCAGCCCTTCTAGTTCGCCGGGTGCGGGCCCTCGCAGTTCGCGCACTTCGGCGGGTCCCCTTTTTCTTTGGAGGTGGGACACTCGGAGGCACGGTGCGGGCCAGCGCATTTCACGGGGGCCGTGCAGCGGGATTGGGCGTGGCCGAACCGCTGGCAGTGGTGGCATTGCCCGACACCTGCACCGGCTCGGAGAGACTCGACGTTGATGGCGAGTCAGCAGATCTCTTTAGGGCAAAGACGTCTTTCTCTTCTCGTGGAAGCTTCACAAGAATGAGGTGCATTTCTCTTTTGGTTCTGGGGTGGCGCAATCGAGTGATGCGTTCGAGGTGGAATTCGAGTCCCAGTAGCTCTTTTGCACCTCCCAGAGGGGGACCTCTACGGACACACCCCTGACCACTACATTTAACAGCTACCAGGCCATTGACTTCCTATAGGCCATTTTCCAACGATTTGGCTACCCGATGGCCATCCTCACTGTCAACGACCCCAGCTCACTTCCATCGCGTGGGATGCAGCCCTCTGAAAATGACAGTCGATCCACTGGACCACACCGATTTACCTTCCGCGGGCCAATCCAGTGGGGAGAAGGAACCAAGAGCTGAAGAAGGGCCTCCGGATCCAGCTCTATTAGGATACGAGTTACAACGACCAGGAAAGTGGCGCGAACATCGACCCAGACCACCCGAACCCATGGACAAGAGGATCCAGCAGGTCCACGCCAAGGAGGTAAGGTACCGCGAAGGGAGGTACGCCAGACCAGATGTCCCCATGCCAGTACAACTACAGCCGGGAGACCTCGTCATGGTCAGAAGCCTGGGCAAACCCACCAGCGACTCCACGGCCCAATATAGACAGGCCCCTATCCGGTCGTCGAAAACGCCGGATCCACCGCCGTCTGGGTGGAACGACCAGGAACGCAACGAGTGAAGTATCACCTGGACCGAGTTCGACCAGCCAGAAGAGCACCGGACCCGCTCGTTCCACCAGCACACGGACAGGACGTCTCATCGACTTCAGGTATCACCACCATTCCAGCATCAAGAAGGATCCCCGCTTCTACTTCAGGACCCAGCAAGATCGAAGAGAGATGATGGTGATAAAGACGCTGCGCCCCAATCTGGCCCACCACAAATAACGCCTTCCCGAAGGGCGAACGAATGTTACCCGTAGGAACACGCTACGCTCGAAGCGAACTTTAACGTGGAATTAAGACGTTATTTCCGGATGGGCAGGTTTAATTTTAACTAATCAGCTTCATGAATTGTTAATTAATCCCCCACATTAATTGTAAACAAATTGATCGGTAGATTCTCCCTCTAATACGATTTGCACGGTACAACTGCCAATGGACAATTGCCGAGCCGCCAGTCATGGCAGTCGTAGTTATAAATTCAGGTAACCGCAAGTAAGCCCGCCCACTTGAGAAAAATGCCGATAGCAATTGTTTATTTTTGTGTATATAAACTTGGCGCTTTGACCACTGATTCAGAGTCGCGTTGAGCGCTGGGTTCCGGTTACTTATCTAGCCCAGGAATCTGCAATGCAGGGCCTCGGTTGAGGATCCAGAAGGGAGACGGAATCGGGCTGAGCGATGGGTCAGACTGCCGTACAGTCTAGTGATCTGCAATACGGTCGGCCCGTTTGCCAACCACGGTTTCACCGTAGCTTTATTTTTCACTGTATTAATTATTTGCCTATGTAATTTCACTGTTCTATTGTATTTATCCATATACTTACCCGTTCTATTCTATCTAACCGTTCTGTTCTATTTATCCATGTATTTTTACCGTTCTATTTTCATTTATCCATGTATTTAACCCATTTACTCTATTTATTTATTTGAATTTGTATTAAACATGTTAGATCTTTTGGACCTGTGCCTTAATTAATAGAGGTAGATACCGTCAGCTCTGAAAGGTTGCCACAGACCCTCCTCGTACATTGTCGAATTGTTACCGGGGCCTAAACTGAGCTAGTCCGTTCGAAATGACGTCACCCGTCCTCTCTCACCATCTCTAAAGGCCTGGCCGGTAACGCACGTGTTACCCGTAGCAAATTACACGGATAAAATTAGACGCGGTAACAATTGACGCCCAACGTAGGGCCACAGCCAAGAAAAACGCTACCCATTAGCACTGACGTTCAAGGTCAAGAAACTGCAGAAGCATTTCCGGGCCAATAAACACGAGAGGCCGTAACACCAGCATGAACCACCTCCACGCCGACTGCGTGGACCACAACGACCGCCTCCACGTTGTCCACTCCATTTACCGTACAGTACTTATTGATGGAATGTTTGCCAAACTACAGGACATCCGCACGGGGCATAAGGGGCAATTAACATGATTTTGTAAATTTATGGGTGTTTTATGGGGAATATGGTATCAACTTAAAAATATGTTTAATTCATTAGTAGATAAAAATAAAAGGTTTGATAATGTACAAAGATTTTATTATTCACTCGATTACTTAAGGGGTGAAGCGGAAAAAGCATTGCAAAGTTTGAAGGTTTCTAATGAAAATTATGATAAAGCGTGGAATCTTTTTACGGAAAGATGCTAAAATAAACCGGCAATAATACAAAATCATTTGAAAGCGTTAATTGACGCTCCAATTATACAAAAAGAATCCGTTTCATTATTAAGAAAATTTATATATGACTCAAAAAAATTCACTCGTGGAGGCAGTTGAATGGTGGGACAGAATATTAATTTTGTTGATGTCGAGAAAATTAGATTTCTGTACAAAAACAGCATGGGAAAAAGCTAGAATAGAGCAATTTAACGAATTTAGGGGATTTTAAGAAGTTTATCGTAAATCGATGCAATCCATTAGCAGCGTGTGAAGTAACCACCAACTTTACAAAAATACTCGTGGAGATAATTATGGCAACAAAGTTGTATCGAATGTTGCGACAAACAAAAGCGTAGCATGTGAGTTTTATAAAGGTTTGCATCACACATACCTATTATTGTAAAAACTATTAACGTTACCAATAGCAGATAGGTGGAAGCAAATTCGAACATTAAAGGTTTGTACTAATTGTTTGCGTTAAAATCATTTCGTCAAACATTGCTATGCAGGGGGTTGCAAAAAGTGCCGGGAAAAACAATACATTATTGCATGAAAATAATAACGAGCAGCGAGCAGGTGAAATAGCAAACTGTGCTTTAGAAAACGATAACTTTACTATATTTTTACTATGTCAATTTACACAGCCACTCAAAACAAAGGAACCAGGTATTGTTATCAACAGCCATTGTGCAGATTGCCGACAAGACGGAAACTTTCAGACGGCTAGATGTTTGCTGGACAGAGGGTCAAAGTATTGTTTTATAACACGAATGCTACTAAGTATATTAAAGCTGCCTGCGGTAAAAAAATGTACAGAAATTAAATCAAGAACACAATCAATTATAAAATCAACTTATAACAATTTCCAAGCAAATTTAGAATTTCTTGTGTTGGGTAAAATGACAACAAATACTCCTTCAAAATCTTTGAATACAGCAAAGTTAAATACTCCTGCAAATTATAAATTGGCAGATCCTTACTTTAACGTGTCAGCGAGGTGCAAACATATTTTTCTACATATTGTGCGCGGGTCAACTGAAATTAGGGTTTGGATTACGGACTCTACAGAAAACTTTGCTAGGTTGCATAATAGCCGGTCCAATGTTTATGGGCGCTGAAGATGAAAAACCAAGGTTATGCAATTTCTCGAGGAACAACGATTTGAGCCATCAATTAGAGATAGGATGCGAGTACCATTTCCAGAAAACAACGTACCGAGACGAAACCGGAAGATTTGCAGTTAGTTTACCGGTAAGGAGTAATATCCATGAACTGGGTGAGTCAAAAGATATGGCCGAAAAACGATTTTTGACATTCATGAACGAATGCTTAAGCATGGAACACATGAGTAAGAGCGAGTTACCAGAAAATTTAAATACAAACACACAAGGTTAAAAAATTAGAATTGTGCTTGACGCTTCGGCTAAATCATCATCAAGACTTTCACTAAGCGATGTTTTAAAAATAGGGCGACATATACAGGCGAATTTATTTACAATTTTGTGCAGATTCAAAAAGCACAATATCGTGATAACTGCAGACATTGCGAAAATGTATTGAATGGTAAATATTCAGAACGATCAACGAGATCTTCAACGAATTATCTGGCGAGACAATTCATTAAAAGATCTAGGCTATTTCAGGCTAAATACAGTAACGTACAGGATCGTTCCGGCGTCATTTTTGGCTGCAAGATGTTTACAACAAATGGCTTCGGATATCCAAGAAGAATCCAAGAGAATGAATTAGATGCTGATCCTGTAATGGATAACTTGAGATTACCAGATTCAACGCAGGTAAAAGTAAATATGTGGTCTAAAAGCGTAACAGTTATTCCGCCTCCCTCCTGTTGGCTTTATTTCACTAACTACAGATGCAGGCAGGAACACTGATGTGGTGATGGAACCGCATGCAGTGGCTAAACAGTTTTTTGTAATCTTACCACTAATGAAATAGTTATAGAAGATGGTGAAAGAGTAGCATGTGGTTATGTATCCACAGAAACAGAAAGTGTCCACTATAGGAAGTAAGTAATAGGAAAAAGAAAGTATCCAGGAAGGACAGCTGAAATCTTGTAGAAGTGTTGCTTTGGAAGTAATATTAGTATAGATGACAGATAGAGATTGCATGAATTAATTGATCAGTATAATGATTGTTTGCCTTGAGTTTTGAATAAACTAGGCTGCATTAAGAATTTTGACTTTGAAATTAAACTGACTGAGGATGCGGTCGTGACACATCGACATTATAAGCTAAGTCGTTCTGAATGGAAGCAAGTTCGGCAACAAATAAATGAATTAAAAGCAGCAGGAATAATTGAAGATTCTTTCTCTGACTTTGCCAGTCCGATTGTTATTGTACGTAAAAAGAATGCTGAAGAACGGATGTTTATTGATTATAGAGCTCTCAATAGGATAACAAAGAAGGAAAAATATCGATTCCCGTTGGCTGACTATCAGCTTGATAGACTTAGTGGCAAGAAAGTGTTCACCTGTTTAGATATGAAATCTGGTTTTTACCAGATACCCATTGATCTAAAATCAAAGAAGAGAACCAGCTTTATAACACCGGATGCACCGGATAACCTGTGTAGTAACCATAATATAATACATGTAAAGAATGCAACATCTACTCCCCGTGCTAATGGTCAGGTTGAGCGGTTAAATCGCATATTGGTCCCTGCACTAGCGGTCATGTCTAAGGACACCGAAGGAAGAGATTGGGACAAGTTTGTCGATCAGATCCAGTTCTCCATAAACAATATTTATCATAAGACTACTAATACAACACCTTCTAGTTGCTATTCAACTTTGAGTCACGTACCTACCATAGCGATCGCCTGAATGATGAATCTGGAGTAGAGCATGCGCCCAAGATCATAGTGGAACTTAGAGGATTGGCTATTGAGAGGGTCAGAAAGGACCAAGTCCAACGAACAAGGTTTAATAAGAAAAGATGCGATAGTTCGCTGGGAAGCTCCAGCTACTGGAACATCAAGGAAATTACTGGACAAATACAAAGGACCATATGTGGTGACTGAATGCCTGCCCGGAGATGGCTGATGTCCTAGAGGCACCGCGCTCGCAGCATTGTTATGAGGGAATCGCTTCTAAAGGCTCCTTGAAAAGGTTCGCCGCCATTAACAGCGCAGACACCGACAGCAGTAGTGAAGCAGATAGTGATGACAGTGAAAGCTTAAAAGCAGAGTATGGTGCGTCTAACAGTGTCGTAAGTGACGATACTCGCGATAATGTAGAGAACTCAGAGACCTTAGGCGTAGTAAACGATCATTCTAGGAAGTTTGTAAAGTCAAACTGTTTTGATGACTTTTTAATGTAGATGATGGTTTAGAATGCCATTGTAAACACTAGATTTAAGTTAAAGCGTAGACGAGGGCGTCAGCTACGTCAGATGGCCGAATGTTATCTATAATAGAGAGTTAGTTGAAAATTTCCCTTAGGTTGGTAATGTTACTATGTTCAGGGTAAAGATATGAGAGACCTGGAGGTGCCAAGTGATGGTTGTAAACTGACGACGTGTATTTATGAATTCGATATATTTATTAACTGTTATTAGACGTTTGTGACAACCTTAATTACCCAACAAAATATAGATGAGTAAGAGATGTAAGGACATCACAACTGACCGGCTAGATACCTCCTTTTCGATTAATATTACAACAAATTTATTAAGTCAAGAGGTAAACTTAGAGGAATGGTGCAGAAAGAAAAAGTAAAATATAAACAAAAAACATGTACGAAGACGTTTGCTTAAGACGTATTTATCAGATTGATAGACAATACAAATAAAACAAGCGCTGTCCTTTGAGAACGTTTATTAATAATATTAATTAATGCATCAATTAATTAAATGATTAAAGCAAAAGTAAAAAGAAAACAATAATCAAATGCAAATATAAGATCTAGCAATCCCAGTAATGTAAAACAGGTACTCTATTATTGCCCCAACTAGTTAACAAAAAGCTTATGGTGTAGACCTGTTCAATGTGACTTTAGGACCGCATTTCCTTCCAAATCAAATCCGTTACTAAACAGTTGCTAGATTTTGGCAGTATAAAGCCGCGTCCACAATATGCCGCTGTATGCTCCACTTTATGGTGGCCGCGGTAAGATCTTCTCGCAAGACGAGAAAGATCATTTTTAACACCACGATCCTGCGCTGTGCCAGCCGTACTTGTTTCTGTACGTTATCAGACCTCCCTGAAATATTCTGACTGCCACTTGCTTCCTAAATGCCACTTTCTTTCTTTGGTGTCATCCTCAGGAGTCGAAAAGACTCAATTGTTTTTTCTTTGTTACCCTACGGTACGCATTTAATCCCTATTTAGTTTTCATGTCCCCCTTCAAACAACGTGCTTGCAGCAATGTCCCAAGGCAAATGTTCACAAAGCTGGAACAGGAGGATTTATTAGGTTTTATTAGTAAATAAAGACACCGTAAATGGAGGTTTGTATGCGTTTAAGTCTTCAATGTGGAGCACGATATGGAACCAGTGGCTTAAAGCAATTACTATTGGACAATATCGGAAAGTTGAATCTCGGATACATTTGGATGTTATGTCCAGACTTCTCTATATTCTCTCACGTTCAACCGAAGTTTCTGCGTTGGTGCCAGCAAAACACAACTATGAGTATCAGGAACTATTGAATAATGACAGCATATTTAGCACTGCCGATTTATGACTATTCTGATTTCTGACTGCAAATTTGGTGTTCTTAGAGAATTCACGATTTTAGTGCGAACTAAGAAAACAAGAACATTATGTAAAATATTGGGGGAAGGAAGGTCGTCAGAAAGTTTGGAGGTCTGTCAAAGATTAAGGCAACGGGACCCTCGTAGAAGGGGAACAATGTGTAGACAAAAACATCAATCTGTAGTAGATGGTAATGATCTGGTGTTAGTGGCGAAAAGTAAACCTGAACTTTCAAACGTCTTTAACCGGCTAGAGAAAACTGCTAAGAAATTTAGCTTACGAATCAATGATGATAAAACTAAATATATGGACCTGACATCAGAAACAATCTCTAGAGGATAGTTCTTTCAAATAAAACAGCCGACTCAAAAGGTATACAGTTTTGAAAAGGTGGAAACCATTAATTATATTATGTGGAGACGATTTTGGCAAATACAACTGAGAAAAAGAACAACCGCGGAATAGATTGATGAAGGGAAGTAGAATCATCGGTTCCTTAATGACGTTAATAAAATTAAAAAAATGTGTTAAGTGCAGCAAAGCTTCGTGTACATAAAACTATTAAGTATAATGTGATACCTGGACTCTTAATAAAAATAAAGAAGGAACACTAAATATTCGGGAGCGAGAGTTTCTCAGAAAAAGTATGGAGGGGTTACGTAGAATGATATGTCGAGAAGGACAAATAAAGAATTATTGGAATTTTATCAAGAACTCAGTATAGCCGTAGTAGCAAAGGTAAAGAGAAAAAGAGGACGACCCAAAACAGCGTCGATGAATGGCATAAAAAGGAATTGCAAACCTTGAGAGTGCGTAACTGGAGAGAGGAAGCAAAGGACAGGCGGAAGTGGAAGGAGATTGTAGAAGCCATGAATCAACTTGACTTGCAGCCCTGATTTATATATATGTATATATATTATATTATATTACAAGAGAACTGATGCAATTTTGGATTTCAAGTATACATATCACAAAAAGCACATGTATATTTATTTAATATACTATAGATGTATAATAAGTCAACAAAAAAGTTCGTTCTTAATGTTCGCCAAGGTATCAGTGGGTATACCAAATTGGGTAACAATATCTATTGTTCTTCTTTTCGGCCTTTTCTATCTAAGCAACGACACATTTTTTTGTTTAGCGTTAAGTACCTATCTACATACATTAAATTACGTCCTCAGACTTGAAAATCAATTTTAGTTTATTGTTGTTGAGGATTCAACATTAATATTGTTATAGTGTAAATTCACAAAAATTAACTGTAGTCGTATATGGTCTAATTTGAATAAGTATGTTAGCAAATTGCGATCCCAACACCGGAGTTCACTTATTGGGGCTGCAAAGGGGTAATTTTGGGAAATACAACACATTCGACCAAAAGACTGGCACCAGTGGCTTTGTGATTATAGAAAATTTCAGGCCTTCACACCTAATTAGTATTATATGTGTGTGAAATATAATATTTATGTGGCTAAAAATAATATACATATATGTATGTTAATTAAAATCGACTCGATATTCCACCACCACGACTATCAGAATGTGAATTTATACTATCGTATATTTTCTCTACAAAATTACAACTACTATATGGCTCTGCGATGACCGTTAATCTGCCTAGCGTCTGTAGTTTCTCTAGCACACCCTTATTAAATTCGAGTTCTCGATTATCTGCAAAACAAAGATCTAAATATAATGCAATAACTTTAGGTAACATGTACCTTCTACACCAATTATATTATTTAGAATAACAAATCTAGGGTATTCTATTATGGGTGTTAAATTTTTAGCATCATACATCCACCTAGTGATAATTTGTAAACCAACGCTTAGGTCATTTATACCAAAAACGAACCTTTTGGCACAAGTATACTTTGCATTCGTCACTATCAGCGGCAAAATACTGTAAGGCACATTGCTTTTTTATCTAGTATGTACCCCTATCCTGCATGTGTTCTGATCCAAAGGCTGAATGCATTCCACTGAAAATAAAAAATCTATAAGTACAGTGAACGCTCGTTTTTTTGTTAGACAGACGTTAGATAATATGTATGTATGTACATCGTGTTTTACGGTGCTGTACGCTTACATACTACTGTTCGCACGAACGTACAAAAATTTATTCACATACAGAATACACCCCAAAGTCGTACATGCCTAAAGATGGATTAGCTCCACCACATTTTTTGCTGTAAAATCCAAATTTGTCTCTGATTGACCTAAGAAAGGTGGTGGAGGTAATCCAAAAGATAATTGTTTACGATATTTAATAATTTATACAGCGTGCGACCAATTAGTAAAAAGTTTTCCTAATAAAAGTTTACTAGCAATACCAAAACATTTGTTTTTTTTCTATTCAGTTTACGTTTTCGGGATGGTTCTATTCGCATTAAAACGTAATGCCCTTGACATACTATAAGAGCAGGACAATTATTTCGTTATCAGAGCGCAGATACCTGCTAGTGATGACTCATCGTTCAGATTCGACCGTTAAATTCGAAACAATGTACAGGTCTATTATCAAACAGCACGCCCTTGTGAAAGTCGATTGATTTTTATTTCCACGTAACATTTGCAAGTTGTCTTAGCGTAGGTGTTGTCAAACTTTATCAGTCCGCGGGGCACTTGGAGGTTTAATAAAAAAAAAAATGAATCACAACAACGATTAAACTAAAATTCATATTTCATATGTGTTTCATAATACATGATAAAAAACTTCAACGACAATTAAGCTAATGTGACGGGTGAGCTTGCTGACCACCACACATTTTTTTCAAAACGCAAATATTGTTTTCAGGCTGTTGTCGTAAGGTAATTCAATTAGATTTTCTTCTTCCCGCGCGGAAAGGAATTTGGATCCACGCAAATTTCTTGACATTATCTTCCTTCCAAACCAGTCAGTGAACTTTCAGAGGTGTTCCTTGAAAAGGCACAGCAAATCTTTTGAAACGACGACTTTATTACAGACCACCTATTTGTGCAATCCAGGGAAAAATGTTGCAATGTGCATGTTATTGCCTTGCAGAAACAGATTGAAGGCATTCAGCTTGTCACATATATCGTACAAATACGCTAGTTTCAGCAAGAGTCAGGTTCGGCATCTGAAGTTTTCGTGACGCTCGAATGCACGGGATAAGACGTTGCCACATGAAAGCCATTGTAAACTCCAGCTTTTGTTGGCCTAGTTTTTATGTACACTCGTATTCTTTCTAGCGAAGTCGTAAAATCACCGCAAAAAATCATTAAATTGAAACTTCGCTATATAGAAATGACAAAAATTTTTGGGAACAAGTTTACAATATTATAAAAATACACACACACTACATCTATTATAGAAAATGTTAAAAGTAGATACATAGATATGTAATTTAACTTTTTGACTTAAAGTCTGTAATTTCTTGCTGAACTGTACACTTAAGTGTTCATAAAAACTTTCACATTTATTTAACGACCTGAATATATTATCAAGTACATTTTCACAAAATTGCAGTCCTCGTCGAATTGTTTCGAATGTATTCAACACATCATCCTCAGAAGGTTTTATACAGTTGTCGCTTTCATTTTCGTCATTTTCTTCGTCCCCTATAACCGCATTGTTTCTATAAGTCACGCCATCTAAAATGCCTGCATCAGTAGGGTATTCTGCAATTGCTATTTCTTTGTCTTTTTCGAGATAGTCTTTAAGTTCTTTATCTTCAGAAATAGGATTGCAATCTCGAAGTCTTGCCTATTTCTTTTTAATTCGGACAATTGCAATTTGTACTGCTCATTCCAGTCAATAGAAACTGAAGAGAACCCAGATTTTGAAAAGCAATTTCTAACTGTTTTTTCGGTAACATCATATGTCTACGCTCTTACCAATATGGACATTCATTCACGCAAATTGATGGAAATTTTGCCTGCGAGCTCGTTTTCTTCAATTTCCCTAATAATGTTGTTCAATATCCGCTTACGACAATGAAATTTTATATTTCTTATAATGTTTCACTCACATCGGCACTTTCTCCGGAAATCACTTTTTGTATTGTACCGTGTCTCCGCTTAAAGTTGTCTAGCTAGCCTGTGCTGGCTTGAAATTCTGAATGTTCCATAAATTTTGCATATTCTAATGCGTTTTCCTTAATTAGCGCACCTGATACTGGTATATTTTTCTCAGGGAGCATTTCCACCCATTTTAAAACGGTTTCATTCACATATTTGTATGAGCAAAGTTTAATCATTTTCGTTTACTTATATTGGACGTACGAACACACAGAAATCACAAGCAGAATTGAAAGGACCACCTGACCATTAAGATTTGAATGGGTGTATTCTAATTCTAAGAACTTGTAGATTAAATTTCAAAGGATAACTGTCCAAATGAACAATTTCCAAGAATTTTATAAATAGAATCGCATTATCTGTCTTAACGACCTGCCCTCACACTCTGAGAAATATTTCTTTGCGGGAAAAAATCTGGTGGTAACTTTAAATACAAACTTCGTTAAGTAGAAGTTAAAATACACGCAATTGTATTCTGAAGTTCAATGTGCATGTGAAACAATCGTTAAACGGTGTCCGTAATATAAAAAGTACGACTGTAGTTTATTACAAGTACGACACGTTCTAACACGAAATTCAATTGAGAGTCCATCGACTTTGATGCAAGTGCTTCCCTGATGGATGATGCAATGGGTCTACATGGCATGCACTGCTTTGGTGCGAATAAGCGCCTGCAATCCTCCATAGCGATCAGACATTGATCAAGCTCCATCAGTTCAACACCGATTCACTTCACCCAATCCAATCAATTTATAAACTTGCCAAGAATATGAAATAAGTTTTGAGCCTTTGCGTTTCCAATGATGCTTTTGCATCATCATCCAGGAAGCGTATATAACAAATAAGGTGTCCGTCTTTGTTACTGTCAGTAGTCTCATCAAGTTGCCTTATTTTCTCTATTAATTGATCATTGAGATTCAGAGCTATATGATGGATTCTTCGACTAATAGTGTCGTTGGACAAAGGTACCGTTAAAATTAATTTTCCCATCGATTCTCCCAGCATCATATTAACCATATCAAGAGCAACTAGTAGAATAATCTCTTTTGCGATGGTTTGACCTTTTCGCACACCGTTACTCTGATGCGACTTTAAAAGATGCTAGCAATGCGTTGCTTGGTACCGAGGCCTGTTTAGTAGACACTTTTTTGGTTTTGAAAATTTTGCAACATACTGCGGTCTCTCTTCATTGTTTACTTCTACTGAAGTAAAGCCAAAATTCAAATACTTATCATCGTATTTAAGATATTTACGTTTCATTGCTACCTCACAACTTGTCGATGCTTAATCACTCTCACCTGGACTTTTGACTTGCTTGCGGACGCTCCTCTGTTAGCAGGGGTCTTAGTTGTGTCGAACTGGTGCCGTATTTATATTAGCCACCCCATTTACATAGAACTTTCCCGAAACTTAGAGAATGTCCGATAGTATGATAAGTCTGCTATTGTGGAAAGTTCCATTAGCTTCGAACCAGTATCAAAATTTTTATTCTAGCATATTCCAAACCAGTGTGCCTGATTTCTAGACTGGACAAATATTCGATGTGATGAGTCATCTGTACTTTTGACCATGTAATATAATATTATAGAGGACAAAGAACAGATGACTCATCATATCGCATATTTGTTCAGCCCAGTTGTCTTATGGTGAAACGGTTTGTTCATCCCGTGCATGGCTGCGAGAAACTGGTTGTATACTTACGTCACTAGAGATACATAGAGGTCATTCGAATCCATAACAGCTACGTTTGAAATTGTGCTCTGATGAAATTGTGACAAAACGTTATAGTCTCTATACACAGTTTCAGTTATGTTGGCTAAATTATAAAGATAATCTCCATCATTTGTAGTGTTTTTAGTGAAATTTAATTTGTCAATACGTTCTAAATTAAATAACAAAATATCACCCATATTCTGAGATTGTGGATAAAAAATATAATAACTTTGCAGAAACTTTTTGAAACTGGTAATTTCGATACTTCACCGACATTTTTAGCTTGTTCATACAGATCTGTAAAAATAACAATAAATACAAAATTATTATTCATCAATATCAGGAATCTATACCTTCAGGCGAAATATCGGATATAGTTTGTAATGTACTACCTAAAACTTCTAGAATCATTCGTTCTCCGGCTGCAACTTGTTTAAATAGATTTTTAACTTTCGCCTTTTTGATAGCTTGTGCTAACTGATTAGATAATAAAAATCCATTCCTAAAATGGTATCTATTATATTATATTATTAACTATTTTAGTGACAACTTCAAACTTAGTGTTAATTGATAGAATTCCACTGACGGCTACTATCAAGTTTAAACACAGTGTAATAACGCGAAATGTTCACTATAAAAACTCCGTCTTTTAGCCAAGACTGCGTGATAAGGACAAATTCATAACTAACAAATTATTAAAGATAGTGTCAGTTTTTGTATTAAATCCTCTACAGTTTTGCTAATAAACAATAACTGGAGTTAGATGTTAGGTCGTGTCTAGTCTTTTTGAAGATGATTTTCGGATAATCGATACTATTTCCAACAAAATATTTTTCTCCCTAGCAAACTTGTTCATCGTCAACTTCCGATCCGATTCTCATACTGCTTATGGAGAGGTATTTTATCACAGTTCAAATAGATCGATGAAACTATTTCGGACATCCAGAGGCGTTTTCCATGCTTTCCATGCTTAATCAGGTTTCTTCTTTACACAAATTGGGTGGGGACCATGGTCGACCTTACGACCAATTTTGAGAACTTCGACAACCCCCGAAATGGGACAGCATAACTCATTCAAAATTTCTGTGGCACTGTTCAGTATAGTTTCAGTAGCAGTAGTTGACTATAATCGACTCGCCGAACAGATGCAGTAGCAAATTATGGCAACCTTGCAATGCAAATGTCCGACTCACACAGCATAAATCACATGTAAACATATCAAAATAATAACCTCATTTTGTATTTGACATAAATAAAAATTGCAAAATAAGTACTAAAATAATTTTCTTATTTCTTCAAGTATGTTTTGTTGAATTAAATTATGCATCTCCAATATATAGAATTATATATAGTAAATAAAAATACACAATGGTTTTAAGAAGATCTATGTAATATATAAATACAAAATAAGGAAACAAATAATTAATTTTTTTTTTGGTACGTATTTATATAAGAAACAGTATCCTAAAAAATTAACTCACTATACAAATAGGTATAATCAAAAATAATAAATTTTATACATATTACAAAAATTTAACACAGTAAAGGAATTAATTATGACACACTAAAACGTTCTTAACATGTATCTTCTTCGCTATTAGATGATGTAGACGAATCATCATTAATTGTAATGATTAACAGCTCTATGTGTATATCTATGAGATTGTCAAGTTTCCACATTTCCTTCTCTGTTTGAATAACATGTTTAATAGCATTTTGCCAATTTTCAACAGAAATATTGTCAATACCTCGTTGAAATAATTCTTTCACGTCTGCCAATTTAAATGTGGTGTTATGTCTCGCAACATACCCCTTCACTTGTGCCCATATTAGTTCAATCGGGTTTCATTCACAGTGATAAGGGGGAGTCTAAGTACCTTTCTATTAGTGTTTTCTATTAATTCATTAACAGCATATTTCGGAGGGCCAGATAAATGTTCTTTAATTAAAGCTAACAATTCTGCTTTTACCATGTTTTCTTCATATGCAATACTATTTTCCCTCATCCAGTTTTGCATTTCTAATTTGCGACTATTAGTTGTAGGTGGCTTATTCAATTTACGACTATGGTACGGAGCATTGTCAAAAATTATAACGCAATTTTCTTTTAAATTGGGGAGAATACATCTCATCCACTCTTCAAACCTTTCTGCGTTCATGTCTTCATGATAATCTCCTGTTCTCTTTGATTCAAAGAGGAGTAAACCATTTTCTACAAATCCTTCATCCGAGCCAATGTGTGCAATTATAAATCTTTTGCCTTTGCCTGAAGGATTTTTAAGACCTGTACTTAAATCTTCTATAAATGCTTGTCTTGCAATGACAACAGACATATCTGTCCATACTTTATTTACAGTATGTCCAGCATTTACCCAAGTTTCATCCAAGTAATATATCGGGGTACCATTTTCACGATATTTCTTAATTTCACGAAGGTATTTTCGTCTCCAGGTAATAATGTTATCTTTTTCTTTTAAAATACTATTTCGAGCTCGCTTATTATAACTACAAACATAATTATCTTATGATTAGTATATAGAATTTAAAGTAATAAATATTTGTACCGAAAGATTAGTTCCTTTAATAATGATCTGAGAGTCGTAATTTTGAAATTAGGAATGTCATCTCTTTCATTTATCACTGTGAGAACTTTTTGAACTGTTGGAGGTTCATTTTTAAAAAGAATGAATGTACAATTCTTCGTATAGCATTTTTCATTTCATCATCCACCATATCTAAAACAGCCCTTTTTCTATGATATTTTTTGGTGGTTGTAATTCGTGATTAGTGTTATATTCTTTCACAATATTGTAAACACTGCGTTCACTAATTCCTGTAAAAGATACTATAATAGTTACTATGATTTGGTTATCGTTTTTGGAAAGATACCTGCTGCTTTGGCTGTCATTTCAACACTAACAATTTTAGAAGTGCTAGGCTCTTCTTGAAATGTTTTAAATATATTCAAAACCTTCTGTTTATCTTCTACCGTAAAATGTTTTGAAACTCTCTTCTTAGGAGGTGAGTTTTCCATAATGTAAGTATATACGATAATATAGCAAGAAATAATGTATAACCTACAAAACAATAATGTATTATTGGTGCACTAGAACGATCGATAAATAGTCTTCAGAAACACTGGTTTATGAAATATAATAGATAATGGATAATTTACAAAGAAAGCTAATAAAATCTAATATTCCAAATGCAATATGGACTCGATTTTTATTCTATTGTAAGCGGCCACCCTGATCGACCAATTACAAACGTTGTTGGTTATGTGACCTATTAAACACACATTGTTGCCATAATTTACTACTGCATTTGTTCGGCGAGTCGAGTATAGTTAACACGTTGAGTGTCAACAAAATCTAATAACTGACACAACTACACCCTACGCCGATATAGTGTCGGTATAGACATCGAACGTGTTAATAGTGGGATCCATAGCAAACAGTAAAATGTTTTTGGCTTAACGCTGTCTGTCCGAGGACTCAGCAACAATTCTTCCATTAAAATTTCCACTCTCATCAATTTTGTTAGTGACGTTAGCGACCATAGTGCTAGATTTCTATACCTGTTGAGATAAGCTGTCCAATGTTGATTTCAAAATTGGTAATCAACCACTCGTCAACATGCTGCCACCACATGACCATTTGTAACTGGATCTATCTAAATCGTAAAACCTGGAATAGCTGGATAACAGTTTTTCATAAGAACAACGAAGTATTTTTCTATAAGAAAAACAATTAATACAATCAGCCTCTCCAACGCCTGTCTGATAACAAAAACAATTTACTTGATTTATTCTACATAAAAAGTGATTAGGTCGCAGAACAGCAGTAAGAACAGCAAGAAAAATATAGAAATAATAGAATCAAAATATTGTAAGAATTCATGAAGCAAAATGAGGAAATGGGCGAAATAAAGGGTGTTGAGAAAAGAACAAAGAAATAGAAAGTAACAACAAACTACTAGAGATAAAAAAGAAAACAAGTGTCTGAGAAAAGAACTGACTACAGCTATAAAAAAGTGGAACAATTGCTAGAACCAAATAAAAAAGTTTAATAGTATCTAGCTTAAAAGTAGGTACTGTAACAGGAATCCGGCCGTGTAGTAAATTTTGCAAATAATTTTCATACTACAGTAAAAAACACTGCTTTATTGAACACAATACAGTAATTGAAAATTAATTACAACACCTAAATCGCAATAAATAGCACTACTGTTTACTCGAAGGTCGCTCGTAATAATCGCTGTTTGAATTAGACTGTTTGAAACTCCGTCGATGATCCTTTTTATTGCTTGATCGATCATCTAGAAACTACCAGAAATTGTTGTTTTGCGCCATGTAGATGGCACGAGAATCAATAAGAACTTTCTCGCGTTGTCTTCGATTCAGGAAACATCACAAACATAATAAAAGAGGGTAAAGGTAAGTTATAAAAAAAAAATAGAAAAAGAAATACAGAAATAACGATAGCAAAATTGCGAGAAACGTAGCACAGGACGATAGATAAAGATGGGGTGTAAGAAACAAATGGACGAGAGGGAAGAAGATAATTGCGAACATGACAAAAAGAAAAAGGATACAAAAAGCCAAAAATGCAAAATAAATAACAAAACATAAACAATACAGACAAAGCCAATAAAATGAACAACAATTTTGTTAAATGAAATAGGAAAAGATATAAAATACAAGTTCGATTTCAAGACTTAAAAATAGGAATATGTTAGAAGTACGTATGGAAAAGGAGCCATAAAGAACCTGGCTAAAATATAGTACAGATATCCTAGCATTATAAGAAACAAAGCAATTAGAAGTGAAATAATGGAAACAGACTAATGTATGTTTTTACAAGTCGGGGATCAAGCAGATATTTTGGCGTAGGTTCTATAGTATCGGAGAAAGTTAAGAAAGTAATAATAGACTTTCAACCAATAATTACCTGAAATTCAGAGGGAGATACAGCATGGGACATGCCCCAACAGAGAAAGCAAGATTTAAAAACTAAAATCGAGTACTAGGCAAAATTGGCGTCTCTTAGAAAAATATCGAAATGATTTTATCAATACACCGAAATAAAACAGGAGGATAAGATCTCCACCAAAAAGTAATGAAGATGGAAAAAAAGTAATTCAATTCAAAAGGGCAAACACAAAATTTGATCAGAAATACATCCATAAAATAATATGGATTTCACAGGATTGAAAAGTAAAAGATCAAATAAATCATATTATATGATAGAAAACAAGCATGCCAGATCAGTGAAAAAGTGTAGAAGCTATACAGGAACAGACGCCAACAGTAACCATATATTTATGGTAACTAAACTTAAAAAGATTTGTCGATAAAGATAAAATTAAGGAATGAGCGACGAATATTATACCTATATAGAATAGACTACCTTCAAGACAAATCTGTAGTAAACCTACTAATTGACGATTTTGAAGAACAATGAGAAAATATTTAGAAGGCAATAACAGAAGCAACCAACGGTATAGTGAGAATCAAAACTAAAAAATAAGAGATTGGTTTGACAATGACAAGAAACGTGCTAAAAATAGAAAGAAATAAAACCAAAACATAAAGCACGAAAGCAAATTATGAAGCTAAAAGAAGCGAAGCAAAACAAATATGCAGATAAATAAAACTAGCTAAAAGTCATATAAGCTCACAAAAAAGGATCTTTTATCAAGAAATAAAAAAGCTGGAGTTACAACGGACAGTAAAATCTTTTACTGCAAACATAAAGAAGGATTAATTTTAGCAGAAACAAAACAGAAACTTCACGTTGTACTTTTCTTAACTTCATTATTTAAATTGGGGAACTTAATGCCGCGTCTGTTCACAAATCAATGATAAAATAAAATTCCACTACTCGTGGCAATCCGTTACATTATAAACCAAGCAGATGGATATAATCCTTCCTGGACCTTTAAATAAAGACCTACAAATGAAACCTGAAATACAACAGCGCATACAAGAAAATGATAGGAAAAAATAGAAGAACCAACAAAGAAGGAAGTAAAAGACTTTAATGCAATGGGATATAGAACTTCTATGTTCCATACAAGAAAGGATAATGCTCTGCGGAAATTATAAAAGATGGTCATATTAGAGGTGGTGTACAATTATCCGAAATGAATTGAAGAAGTATGAAAAACAGATAATATCAAGATATAAGCTTCTTCATAGATAGATTAATTAATTCAGGATAATTTTAAGCCTGGCATATTTCATGACGTCTTTTTCACTTCTACAATAAAATTCTTTATTTAAAAATATAGTCACAAAATCTGGTTTTTCAATTAAATCTATTTTTCTGGAATAAAATGTTACGTGCACAAATTTCATTAGTTCAGTTTCAGTATTTCACCATTTAACTTGTTAGAAATATAGGCACAAATTTTATTCGCTTCGGACAGAACTTTTTCTTAGTGTCTCTTAACGATATTCCCGTTGAACCAATCATATCGCAGCGTGTTGGTTGCCCTCGAGTTTTTCGAATTCGTCCAATCACGAGGACGCCAAGCGAATCTTGGGCTTCTGTGTAGTACCAAAGTAGGAAGAAGACATTAGGTAGCCGAGTGGTAACGACCTTGATGATATCGAGAGAGTTTTTGCTGAGTGAAATTAAGTTTGGTGTACCGATTTATTGAAGTATCGCAAAGATAGTATTTACCCTGTAGTAGGGAATTCTTCAGCAAACTCTCAAGTGTATTTTATCAAGTACAACTCCCGTTTGCGGAGGAAGAAATCCGATATCGAACCCTCAATACATCTCGTCGTCGTACTGAATCGAACAGCTTGCCGTTATATCTCACCAAAAAGGTATTAGAAGAAGGAGAACCGATCGTCTAATCCGTCGGACAATTTTGAAAGACCTTTTCCAGGCGGGCGAGGCAGACGAAATAGAGATCACGCGATGACATCATCCGGAAGCCATGACAGTTACAGCTAAGCATTTATTATTCTATATGTTTTAAAGCTCTCTTTTGTTTCCAATATTTCATACTTCGCTTAATAATTTCAACTAAATTATCAATTGTAATATTCACAAACTTGTAAAATCATTATTCACTAGATTGCCGTATTTCCTTATTAAATTGATTGATATACACCTCTCGCAATATAAGTTGGCGAAGGGTGGGAGTGAGTTCGCGCAGATAGAGGAGGGAGAGATTGCCTATCATTCGTCCTGCAACGTAATGGCAATTCGTATGCACTACTTGAATCAGGCAGGTGGGAGGTACGTGTCCTAAATACGTTTACGGCGCATCCCCACCGCTCGCCAACTTATATTGCGAAAGCTGTATATATATATATAGACTATACTCGACTCGCCGAACAAATGCAGCAGTAAATTATGGCAACAATGTGTGTTTAATAGGTCACATAACCAATAACGTTTGTAATTGGTCGATCAGGGTGGCCGCTTACAATAGAATAAAAATCGAGTCCATATTGCATTTGGAATATTAGATTTTATTAGCTTTCTTTGTAAATGATCCATTATCTATTATATTTCATAAACCAGTGTTTCTGAAGACTATTTATCGATCGTTCTAGTGCACCAATAATACATTATTGTTTTGTAGATTATACATTATTTCTTGCTATATTATCGTATATACTTACATTATGGAAAACTCACCTCCTAAGAAGAGAGTTAAGATGTTATTCAAACAGAGAAGGAAATGTGGGAACTTGACAATCTCATAGATATACACATAGAGCCGTTAATCATTACGATTAATGATGATTCGTCTACATCATCTAATAGCGAAGAAGATACATGTTAAGAACGTTTTAGTGTGTCATAATTAATTCCTTTACTGTATTAAATTTTTGTAATATGTATAAAATTTATTATTTTTGATTATACCTATCTGTACAGTGAGTTAATTTTTTAGGATACTGTTTCTTATATAAATACGTACCAAAAAAAAATTAATTATTTGTTTCCTTATTTTGTATTTATATATTACATAGATCTTCTTAAAACCATTGTGTATTTTTTATTTACTATATATAATTCTATATATTGGAGATGCATAATTTAATTCAACAAAACATACTTGAAGAAATAAGAAAATTATTTTAGTACTTATTTTGCAATTTTTATTTATGTCAAATACAAAATGAGGTTATTATTTTGATATGTTTACATGTGATTTATGCTGTGTGAGTCGGACATTTGCATTGCAAGGTTGCCATAATTTGCTACTGCATCTGTTCGGCGAGTCGAGTATAGACTTGTATCGCATTTTGCATAACTCACAGCACAACTTAATATCACGTATTGTGTATTTTATATTGTGAAGGTGTACCGTAAAACGTTTTATATTGACTTACCGTTACCGCATTGTTCGCATTATTTAGTTAATTTAATCTCAAATATTTTGTAGTTTTTTCAAATTTATTAATGAATTCTAACTAAAGGCTAAATATACAAGTTCTTGAATAGCGTGTGTCGTTTTTCAAGTAGAACTTTGTTGTTTACGTAAAGAAATAGAAGCATATAGAATCAACGTGCATATACTAGCTGATCTTGGTCGCTCCTGACGTCAGATAGTTTTTCGATCAATAAAAGGTACCGATCATTTGACCATGAGAATATATCTGGTAAGTTCATATGACCTTTGACCCAAACTTCATGGTTGGCGCCCATAACATCTTTTCTCCTGACAAGATCTTCTGTATTCAACTGCCGTTATTTATATTTTGAGAAACGACCTACACGACCTCCCACTGAGCTGAGCACGGCATTGGCTAGCCTGTTGCGACAAGCGTCTGTATCACCTTTTGTTTGTTCTTGTCGTCTTATGCACTCTAGCCAATTGTACCCCCTGTTGAAATAGTTATAAGCAAAGTATACACTTGTTTGTAGTAAATAAACTGATGCGTTCGAAGTACAAGAATATATCATTACAGAGCCTTGTGTCCACAAGGAAGGTGACGTGAGACTACTGCTATGTACAACATATACGGAACAACAACTAAACTATTTCCGGAACATAATTGGCGGCATATTCAAATGTTTGAGTATCAACACCCCTCAGTTATTACTATCTCGGTGAGATAGTAGTGAGGAAGTTTTTGGGGTAACAAAAAGTCTTATCACTAGATGTTGTTTGTAACCAAAATTGGGGAGGGATTTCATCCGATTCATATGCAAACAGGTATCTGCCGGGATCCATCAATGGGGAACTTCAAAGTTACTTATCAGAATAATGGATAGAAGATTATAACAGCTGAGACTTTAAGGTTAGTCAAATCCAATTTTATGACCCTGAGAAGTTTCTTTTTGTATACTGAATTTCGATCGCACTTTAACTTAATAATAATAATAATAATAATAATAATAATAATAATAATAATAATATCAGTTTATTCCATATTACAAAAAGCATAGAATACGTCAACAAAAAGTAGAATACACATATAGTAAAAGATAAATGACAAACAGTGAAAACACAAATAAATGACGAACTAACACTGAAATCTATTTTTTAAAAATAGCAGTATACTACATAAGGTGCTGCATAAAATTCATCAATGCCGTAGAGCACCTTAGTGGCTAGAAAGTTTTTTAATTTTCTTTGAATTTCGGTAATGGCAGTTGTTTCAAGCTTTGGGGCAAGTGATTGTATATGCGAACGCACTGCCATACCGCCTGTTTTTGTACTTTAGTTAAGTGAGTGGGAGGCGGAAGCAGCCAACACTTATCCTTACCTCTGGTGTTGCGAGTATGCTCCAACTCATGTTTTTCGAAGAATTCACTGTAGTAGTTCTTGACGAAGGTTGCTGACTCCAAAATGTAAATAGATGGTAAGGTGAGTATGTTTGTATTTTTAAATATAGGTCTACATGTATCCCTAGGTTTTCATTGGAACACTGCTCGTATACACGCTTTCTGTAGAACGAAAATTGTACCAACGTCTGAAGCATTACCCCAGAACACCACACCATACTGCAACCGAGACTGAACACACGCGAAGTAAACACTTAAAGCGGTGTCAGCACTTACGTTCCGAGAAATAACGTTCAAGCAGTAGCAAAAACCACTCAGCTTCTTCGCGAGCTCCTCAATATGGGGTTTCCATGACAAAGATAGATCGACCGTAACACCAAGAAATCGAACATGATCCACACATTCTAGAATTTCTCCATCACACACAACCTCCAAATCCTCCGCAGCGACACCAAAAGATAACAAATGTGTTTTACCTGTGTTCAGCTTAAGGTTATTAGATGTAAACCACTCCGCCATGCACACAAAGTTTCGATCCAATACATTCTTTATTTGTCCACATGTTTCCCGTCGTACAATGCAAGATGTATCATCTGCATATAACACTGTAAGACCATCAACCACTCCCGGCAAATCATTCACATACAGTAGGAAGAGAAGTGGGCCAAGAACGGAACCCTGCGGGACACCGAACAGTGTGGTCCTCCGTGGTGATGCAATCTCCAACCCCAAATCGTCATGAGCAATCACACGTTGCTTTCGCTCGGTCAGATAGGAGCGAAAAAGCTCCAAACACACGCCTCGAAAACCCATTATTTCCATCTTACGCAGAAGAGCCTGATGGTGCACACTGTCGAAGGCCTTAGACAGATCCAGAAATACACATGCCGAAATATCCCTATCACTTAGGCCCATCAAAATCTCCTCAGTTAGCTGGTAAATTGCACGAATGGTACTCTTGTTTTTTATATATCCATTTTGATTTGAATGTATGATATTGTGCTTTACTAAAAATCCTGTGATACGACTACACAATAATTTTTCAAAGATTTTCGATATATTAGATATAAGCGCTATGGGTCTGTAGTTGTTAATATCAGCTCCATTCCCATTTTTATGCAAGGGCTTAATAATAGTGTATTTTAGTTTTTCAGGAAACACACCTTGCTGAAAAGATATGTTTATTACATGAGCCAGAGGGACAGAAAGGCAATCAGAGCAATCCTTGAGTAGTGAGACAGGGATATCGTCCTCGCCCGTTGATTTAGTGTTATTTAAGTTGAGTACAGTATTTTTCACCTCTTCAGGATCTGTCAAATACAAGACAAAGGATTCCGGTACGTATTTTACAGTTTTAATTAGTGTTTCCTTATTTTGTTTTATATTACTACACGAATCAACAAAATGGTTATTAATGATAGTTAGCATTTTTCCACTATCACCGTAATCGACACAGAAATCTTTTATATCAAACGGTAGTTTTGTTTGTGTACCTTGGAGTTGCTTAACTATATTCCATGTCGCTTTACTCTTATTGATAGAAGTATTTATATATTCTGAATACGAACTTCGTCTTGACTCATCAATTTCAATTTCTAAATTATCACAAAAACTTTTGCAAATGTCTCTGTCTATTTGTTTGTTAATAAAATCTTCATATAGTTGTCTTTTAATAGCACATATATTTCGAATTCTGTCCGTTAGCCACTTTTTATCTGATCTGTTAGAAATAGTGATCGATTTCTTATATATGTGTTTGTTAATTACTGAATTAAGAATTTCCAAAAATGCATTGTAGTATTCATCAGCTTCGGTTTTAAAAAGTACTGGAGACCAGTCAATTGTTTGCAGCTCTTCCCGAATTAACATGAACTTATAATGTGTACATTGGCACACCTCCATCCTTCTTATTTCATTCATCGATTGACACTCCACCTCAAATGATATCAATTGAGCAGAGTGATCCAAGAGGGCAGAAACAATCACATCGCTCTTGAATTCAATTAAATTGGTAAAGATGTTATCTATTGACGACCTGGATCTGCTTGTAACTCTAGTAGGACCATAAATTGTTCGATGTAAGTTATGTGACCGCAATATATCTAGGAAGGAAGCAGTGTTCACTTCATGTTTTGCTAAGTCGATATTAATGTCGCCACTTAATAATACAGAATATTTCATTCTAGAAGAAACGTCGTGCAAAATGCTATCTAGTATCTGTAAAAATTCGCCAATATCACCCGTTGGTGGTCGATAAATATTAATAATGATTATTTTTAATTTGATCATTTTTATGGCACAACATTCCAATACCATTTCTTTACTTTTTTGTTTCAGGGAGTGGAGCTCAATATAATCTGTTCCAATCGGAAGCAAGATACAGGATCCGTCATGGGTACCAGATGTTCTGGTAAAGCAAGATGCCATCTCAAAGCCATCAAGAAATATATTTTCATTTGGATTCAGCCAATGTTCAGTTAACGCTATAGCGTTAACTGATGTATTTAAATTTTCAATAAAAATTGACATCAAATAATCATTGCATTTATTTCGCACACTCTGTATATTTTGATGTAATAAAGCGTAGGTAGTATTATTAGCTTTGTACACTTCATGACCATTTTTTATATCGTTGACGGTATTGGAGAGCGTTTCTGAAAATTTCTAAATTTGTAAGGATGGATTATAGTATTAGTAGGCCACAACTCGGAGTGAAACATTTTTCATAGATACTTTCAGCTACTGCAATTTTGAATGCAGATATGTCCGTGTTTTTTATTTCTAATTAGACGCATTGCAATATGTTTATATTATTTTCTAATAAATATTTTTTAACATCATTTTCTGTTGTGGTTTTTATAAGGTGAGAAACAAATATCCAACGTCTATTTTCCGCAGCAGCAAGTGCAGTATTATTTCTATTTCCGCGTACAGTTTTTATTTTGTTTGTCGTATTTTTATTTGCAAGTACGCGTTGAGAACTGTTTGTTTTTACTTTATTTTTATCCTGCTTAGTTGGCTTTTGCATTTTTTAGGCTCCAGGTTGTTGACCTTGGTCTGTTGATTTTGTACGGTTTGTGCATTTTTGCTTTTGTTGCCTTGCGAAGAACTTAATACTCCGGAACAGGACATTGAATCTTTAGTGACATCTATCGATGCTGTTTTGGACCTAGTCATACGGCTAGATGTGTCTACGTCGAATTTGGTTTGTGACTGAGATAAACAATTATTTTCAAATCTATTGATTACGGTGTTTTGTTTTTCAATTTTTATAGATTGTTCGTAAATAGCACTTAATAGTTTGTCAATTTTTTTGTCCATGTTATTAATTTTAGAGTGAAGATCACTTATATTCCTTTCAACACTGCTACACTTATCACAGCACCATTTTACATTATTATTATGTGTTTCAAAGAGTTTTAGTTCAGTGGGTTTATATCCACTGCAGACGTAATGAATAAAATTCGTACAGCCACCATAACACTTCAATATTTTTTCAGTATTATTATCCAATTTTAGTTTACATTTCACGCACACTGCACACGTACCGGCGGCCATGATTGTTGAATGTGACTGTGACTTACGCTTACGAATTTTAGTACATATGCTTCAAGACAAGTAAAAGGTGTTCCTAATAAAAGTTAACTGGAAATGACAAAAAAAATATTATCCAGTTAATGTTTTGGTGGATGGTAATACTCCTATTACAAAAGCATACCCACTAGGAGCAGATAACTACTATTTCATTATCAGACCGCCGACACCTGCTAGTAATGACTCATCATTCACATACAGCTGTTGAATTCCCAATAATGAACTGGTCTACTATCAAATAGCACGCCTTTGCGAAACGTTGAAAGTTATGGTTTCAGCAATAGGCACCTGCGGTAATCTATAAGTAATTAGTAAGTTAGTTCGCGAATTGTCCTAGGCGATTGTTTTCATTCTCCAGTGTTTTCAAGTTCCTCCGTGTGTAGTGTTATCCCGTTTACTTGTGTATTAAGTATTTTATTTAAGTTATTATATCCTCTTATATTATATTAAGTATAGTATACTAATGCGGAATTAATAGATATCGTACTTGTTTGTGCACAAATTGTAGGCATTTTTCGAAGCAATTTTTCAGGACAGTCCGCGTCAATTTATTGCTATGCGTTCTGTAAATATTCCCCTAGCTGTTGGGTGTTCTGAGATTGTTGTTGTCTAGCCCACCAATCAAGCTCATCCCATAGGAACTCAATGGGGGATAAATCCGGAATTTGAGGAGGCCAAACCATTAATTTTAGTTTATTTCCTGCTGCTTTCTCATCTAAAAAGTTTTTAAAACAAGACGGCTTCCACACAGAAAAGCATGATTTTGCAAAATATCAAAGTACTCTTCTTTCCGCATTGTATCACAGATGTTCACTAAATCACTCGTAGTTGTTTCAGAGAAACAACGCCAAACCATAAAGCTAACACCTCGGTCGGTGGTCGATGTAACATCTTCAAAAACAATTGATGGAACGTTGATGGATCCAGAGGAAGCGAAGATTCATTTGAGCCGAATAAGTAAATTCCGACGTAATTACTGATGAATAAATGTCTCGCCGTGCAGTGGCGAGAAAAATTGTTTGGACTCGAATCTGAAGGAACCCGAAACATTTTTTGAAAATTATAAAACTCTACAATATTCTGCATTTATTAAGACTAAATGTATATATATATATATATATATTTCGTGACCTTTTTATACTTATCTTATATGATAGAGATCTACCACTAATAGGTCAATAAAACAAGGCTGGTTTGAACGATAGTTATATTTTCAGAACGTTTACAAACGTTTTCGGAAAACGTTTGTAAACGTTCTGAAAATATAACTATCGTTCAAACCAGCCTATATTGACCTATTAGTGGTAGATCTCTATCATATAAGTTTATTAAGACTAAGAATAACGCAGGATCTCTTGGGATTACAACTATTTCAACAAATTTCAATAGGTGTTCAAAAATCGATAAAAGTCGAGTTTTTCATCTCCACGTTGAAACTTGCAGTACTCGACAAAATAGGAATTTAACACCCTCCATATTGCATACAACAAACAGCACTTCAATAATATTTTATACGAACTAGCTAGTTTTTTCGAGTAGTGAGGTAGGATTGGCTGTTGCGCGCGTTGTTAACTTTGGACAGCTGTTATTGCCAAAATACGTAAGCATCTGTGTTTTTGCAAACCTACTGAGTTACTCCCACTATGAAGCATTTGTCAAAACCAACACACAGAAAACTTTGAAATTTATACTTTTGGCCAGCTTGAGTACGAAGCGTTATTTTACTAATTTAGTTCTTTGACACTGTAATAGATAGCATTGTTGTGGTATCACATTTACTAGATTCTAGAATGGCCTTCATATTTCGAGAATGTTCTATAGCAGTTCTTGCTGTGCTAAAAGGACCAAAGAAGCGTCGGTCGTATTAAATGTTTGCAAAGTTGTTGTCAAACTTTCATATTATTGAAGTGAATACTTCTTAAGGGACATCGGACCAGCTTGAGCGTAACCCTAACCCGTAAGCGTAAACGTTAACGTAAGAGTGTTAAATTTATGCGGAACTTTGCTTCGTGTGCAAGACAAAGAAAACAGAGAGTATGATGTGCGATCGGGAGGCGATGGGTCGGGCGATCAGAGTAGAGGGGATACGTGGCATCCTTGGGAAGGAGAGATATAGAAGTACGATGTGCGAGCGAGAAGCGAAACCTTCGAAAGAGATTTTCTACAACCTAATCATGACTTCCGAATCATCCTAATTTAACATATAAGAACGAATAAAATAAAATATTATACATAAAACACCCGAAAAAGATTTTCTACAACCTAATCCTACTGATTTCAAATCATCAAATCATCAAAAAACACGTGAAACGAAACCGCGATGATCTCCAAGTAAGAAATACAACAATTATTGGGTATTCACTTCACACATGCGTAAACCACACACCATTTTTTAAACATTTATGCAACGTTTTTGCTTGTTGTCATTTAGGCAAACTCAGTGTTAGACTTTTTAAATAATAAGGCTGTTTAATATTTGGCAAGTAGAAAATTCTTAAATTCATTAGCAAAGTTTGGTATAGGCCTGTATGTCATATGCTATTCTTTATTTCATTGGTAGCAAGTCTTGCATTCAAATTAGTATTTATCCACTTTTTACAGAGCAATGGGGCGTTATTTGATCATGGGGGATCAAAATGAAAGCAGCGGAGCATCATAAAGTGTACGAGACAACAGTAGTGAAAATGAGAAAGTCGTTGAAAATGTTTGAACAGCTTCAATACCACTCTGTCGTAGCAGTAGCAAAAGCACGATTGTGAAGCTATTCAACCTGTAAAGAAGAAGGTTCGTCAATAGAGTGCAGAGTATTTAATGGTGTTACAAAGTTTCGATCATCATTAGAGATTGCCGAAACCTAGCCGCAGTGTGCCATTTGTGGCCAAGTCCTGACAAATGATTTCATGAAGGAATTTAAGTTAAAGAAACATTATAAGCAATCAGAGTTTTAGCAAAGGAATTTTGAAGTTTTTAAGAAGAGAAAGAACAGTTAAAAAAGACTCAATAAACTTTGTTCCACATTGCCATACCACATCAGCTGCAATGGCCTCCTGTAAGGTGGCTCAGCTTATAGCCTAAAAAAGACAAACTTCATATCATTGTTGAGAAGCTCATTCTACCAGCAACAAAAATTATGGTATTAAAAATGATTGGTATAGTAACCTCTTACCTCTTACTTGGCAAGATCTGGCCAAAGTATATCATAGAGAGTTTACGTCCTCCTCTGTCTTTCTGATAATCAAAATTAGAAATCAGTCTTGATAATACTCAGGGCCATTTTCTTTATTAAATTTTGTACTTGGGATGATACTAATGGGCTTAGCCACAAACAAGATCATAAGAGATTGGAAAATACGCTCGTACGGCGGCAATTATAGGTTTTACAATTATTTCTTCGAATGTTTCGCTCAGCAGAAGCTCAGTTGAAGATAATTTCCTGGTGAAAACAGTTTTGAACTGTTTCTGATGGCTATGTTCTTTTGGTAGTTCCAATGGTAACAGGGACGTTGATGGATACTTAGTACTAACAGTGCCACCTTGAATATTCTCTAGTTATCGGAAAAAAACTGCTTAATTTCTAAGTTATGGTTTATCAAGTCTTTATCTCGCTTTCTTTTATTCAGCAAATTCGGATATCCATAATGTTTACTGCTTTTTCTTCTGACATCTGGGAAAAAGCGAAACTAAAAATTAAAAGGTAGAAAATAAGGATAATAAGAACTATTGCAAAACTCCTTTTTTATAGCCCTATTTCTGAAGCACTATATCAAACCGTTGCTGTGAAAAATTTAATATATTTGACCTATACCAACAGGCGGTGATGGCAGTTAAAAAATTAACTTAATTTTGAAAATATGTAAATGCACTTACCTTGTTTTTTATTTATAATAACAATAATAACAAGCAGACAGTCACAAAAAATATTGCACAAATTATGACGATTGCAACAGTTAGAAAATACGGAATAAAGAATTTGTCGACCACGTCTACCCATATATACGCATTGGTATCACGCGTTTTCTTGTTTAGACAGGTTCATTGCATTGCCGAGTCTTTTAAAAGGTAGAGCCGGGCGTATTTCTTGACTCGGTGCCATCGTGCACCGTACGACATTGAACGTATAGATGATGCAGCCCTGCTGACAATTACTCTCTTTTATCTGATAGTTTTTGTGCTATTATAATTTCTTCGAGTTCTGGGTATAATGTGGGCATATCATCGCAAAAAGCCTGTGAGTGGCATCGCATAACATTTGTGTTCATTTTATTGCTCCATGCTATCCATTGCCCAGGTTCTCCTGCTTAAGTCGGTGCCTGTCGCAGAAGCAAGACACGCTCAATCCCATTAATTCCCAGGTCGTCGCTATGGTTGAGCATGGTAGCCCCGTCACGTCCGCGAATTTTACGTTGCTTATTTGAGGCTTTCTTATTTAAAACCTCATTTTCCATTAAAAATGGGTTTCTTGTTTTGAGGTAGATGGCAGTGGAATCCAGGACCAATTGTGGGCGCTATTAATGTTGTTTCGACAACTTTTGAATCATGAACTAGCGACTTGCTTTGCCCCATTAGTATTACTTATGTACATATTTATTTTATTATTGTTATTATTATCTATTATTAGCGTTAAAGCTTGCAATTTATACTCACATTGCTAATTTGATCGATGGCTCAATAATTTTCTTCCAGGACAAACGGCCATACATTCCATGCACCTGTCCTAAATTAACAATAAGCTTTGGAAAAGTTTCGTTTGCGTCGACATAGTCGATAAACTTAAAGGATATAGCCTCTTCACGAGTTTTGTGATTGTATATTAGTATACTACTGCTACTACAATATTTTGTTTTTGATTGAGATAAATTTACAAGGAGTTTATACTTTACGCATCTAGTCCTGATGTATGTGGACACACAACTGCTACACAGATCGCTGCTGCAATTGCCGCATCGACTGCATTTCCACCTTGTTTTAGCATTAGCGTACCAGCTTCTGAACAATCTCTACTATCTGTAGCTACGCTACCATGTGGTATTACCTGTAATTAATAAGTATTTACTATCCATTCAATAATAATAATTTATGTTGCAAAATGCTATTACTAACATTAATTATGAAATTAATATTAATTACACTGTGCTAGTCCAAAAGTTCAACATTGATGAGTCTTGGGTAGAAAACACAATTCGAGTACGCTAAATCCAACGCTGTAGGCCGCTTTGCGAAGTTGACTTTAGTTTTCGAGATATTTGCGAGTAAAGATTGTAAAAAAAGACCCAAGCAACACGTTTTCCGTACATTTCAACCATTTATTCATCAAATATCGTTTCAGTTCGACAAAATTTCTTCGTTTCATGAAATACTTTTCATTTTTTCTAACTTACCAAGTATTCAAGGTTGCAGAAAGTATAGAAAAATATATAATAAGTCTATTTGTTGCCAAAAATTGTATGTTTTCCACATAGAAATATTTTTATCTCAAACATTTTATATTTCTGATGCTTCTCCTTGCAAATTCCAACAAATGTTCGAGTCTTGCCGTCACTTGAACGAAATTTCGGCGAACTGAAACGATATTGAATGGTTAACAGGTTGAAATGTATGGAAAAACGTGTTTTTGGGTCTTTTTGGTACAATCTTTACTCGTAAATATTTCGAAAACTAGAGTCAACTTCGCAAAACGGCCGACAGCGTTGGATTCAGCGTACTCGAATTGTGCTTTCTACCTAGGACCCATCGAAGTTGAGAAAAATAAGTTCCCGATTCGAGCACAGTGTTATTAATTAAATCTACTTATAATGTAGTCTCTCAATTATTTTCTAAGAAATCTGCAACTGTTACAATATTTAATTTCTTACGGCATTTCATTGTACATTTTTAGTCCTTTCGAAAACTGTATTTTCTGTTCTATGTTTATTGACAGATTGTATATAAAAATATTATTTCTGGTGTTATATGTATGTATTCCCTGCACAAGTGCAAGCTGCCGAGAGAATTAGTCAGGTGCCTGTTTATTATTAACTATTTTATAAATAAGATATAGAGTGTTGAAGATCACTCTCTCGTTAACAGTCATAAAATGTAATACTTCGAGCATCATACTGATTGGTGTACATCTACTAGTTTTAAGGATTACAGGCATAGCTCGATTTTGGATGTTTTACATTCTTTTGTATTCCGTTTTTGTTTAACTGAAAAAAAAACAGTTGAACAGAAATCCATATGTGGAATAAATAATGGGAGAACAAGAAAATACTTGAGAATAGATTAAGTTAGTAAGTAAACTTTTTTAATTTAATACATATAAGCACATATGCATATACAGTGAAATAAATTCTACAACAGGATTTCCCAACTGTTTAATGTTTGTGATCCAATGCTACGTTATTTCTCCCGACACATATCTGCAAGCCTAAAATTCATTTCCCTCTAAAACAACGAAACTCTGCAAATAACAACTAACTAGATGAATAGGTAGTGGAAAAACTGTTGAAATATATGTAAATGGTATTACAGTACTGCCACAAAAACTACCAAGCTCACAATGCTATAATAATAATACCAAAATCTTCACAATGTATCTGGACACAATTCAGAGAAAACATCTACAAATTTAAAATTTACCTAGCTAACAAAGGTTTCCTTCTTAAGAAATATTATGCAAATGTCATTTTGAAACAAATTGCTATATACATTACTTAAATTTTGAATATCATAGGTTCTGAAATTAATAGTTTTAGTGTCTTTTTGTATATTTATCATTTCATATATTAGTCTTTTTTTATAATTATTCTCTGTTTTTAATATAATTGTGTTTTCAAAATCAAAGTAATGCCCAAGATCTTTGTAACTTAGCTTTGTTACTGAGCAGGTCATACCGCGCCAAAATCATTATTTAAAGAATACTTATGGCTATACAACCATAAACAGCTATCACATATAAATATTCAATTGGATATAATCAATAAAGAGATGTGTTGGGGATTACACTCAGAATAATAAGAAAATAAATAACAAACTAATAAAGAAAGAAAAATTACATCTTAAACCCGTTTTTGTCGAAATGTTATTTACCAACACTATGGTATGGATAACTTTGAAAAAAATTATTCAATTGACTTGAAATTTGTCGTGCGTCTTTGAACTTATCGGCTCTACAGTATACCTAGTATAGTGCATATGTTTATTATTTATAGCTTTACGCTGAGAATCGTAAAATTTATATGCCGCCATTTTGTTAATCACCTTTCTTTATTTAAATAGTTGACGTGATACAGGATATTCTCTGACTTAAGAAAATCACGTATATTTTATTTTAACTAAAATTTCCGATAACAGTTATACACGACCGTGCATGCGCATTCAATATCAGCCTGCCATGTGCATATTCTGGTTAATATTAATTGTATCTAAACTTTGAGTACAATAATTTTGAGTTAAAATGGTGGTTAATAAATATAGAAAGCCTCCAACACTATGGTCTCATTCTTCATTGACACAATTTCTTTAGAATTATGAAAATAATAGTTGACCAAGATAGGTTCCGATAGGCTCCCTTGTGGAACACTATTCATGTAAACATGGAAATTTTTGCGTGTCTTTAGCAAATGTCCTAATGTTGTAATTAGATGGTGGGCAATTCTTGCCTAAAAGACAACTAGTACTTGGATAGAAGTCTCGATGATCATTGGATTATATTTGTTATATGTTTGATTTGTTGAAATATTTATGTTTACTTTTGTACGAATTTAATTGTAATAAAACAACACTGTTTTTCTTTACTGATGTTTAATGCCTGTGTCTATGCAACGCCATGTTACGTAATTTAAACTTTACATTCTCAACATGCCCCCGCCTTGAAAGAGGTGCCTTTCAAAATCTGATAAAATTAGTTACAATATAGTAAGACACACGATAGTATTTGTGATATAACATAACTACTCATACATATACAATAAGGTAAGTATTATAAACGGTAAGTAGATTAACAATAAAATAAATTTTAGATTTCAGTTTCTTGGACAGGTAATGGACATATTTTAGAGAAGGCTCTCTTGACCATTCCAGTTTGGGTCTTGATAGTAGCCACTCGGTTAATCCCGTCGCCGCCTGGATGAAGCTCCATGATTCGTCCCAGTTTCCAGTGAAGTGGAGATACGTTGTCATCCTTTATTACGACTAATGTGTTCTTTTCCGGATGTCCTTGTGATGTAGTCCACTTCTGTCGCATTTGTAGTTCCGCCACATACTCTTTCGACCATCTGCTCCAGAAATGCTGCCGTAATTGTTGGATATGTTCCCATTTCGACATCTTGCAAGGTATTATTTTTGGAATGCTTGGATTGGAGATGGTGACTAAGCGTTTGCCAATTAAAAAATGTGGTGGTGTGAGTGTATGGAAATCGTTAGGATCTGAAGATACAGGGGTGAGGGGACGTGAGTTTAAAATGGCTTCAATTGATGTGAACACTGTATATAATTGTTCAGAAGTTAATTTTTCATTGCCAACAATTCTCTTTAAGTGATACTTGTTTGCCTTAACCCCTGCCTCCCATAATCCACCAAAATGTGGTGTATAAGTCGGGATGAAGTGCCACGAAATTCCCTGAGAAGCTAATCTGTCGACTAAGAACTTCTCATGTAATTCCAGGAAAGTTGATAATTCCTTTAATTCCTTCTGTGCCGCAACAAAATTTTTTCCATTGCCAGAAAAAATGTGAGAAGGAATACCCCTTCTGGCTGTGAAACGTGAAAATGTTGCCAAAAATGCATCCTCTGATAAATCAGTAACGAGTTCGAGATGGATAGCTCGTGTTGTAAAACACACAAAAAGGCATATATAGCATTTTGATACTCTCGCTCCTCATCCGTTTCGATCTTTTATTAGAAAGGGACCAGCGTAATCGATTCCTGTACTAGTAAATGGTAGCGATGGTGTCACTCTCTGCTTTGGCAATATTACCATGATAGGATTGATTTGGACTGGTTTTGTTTTACAACATCTAATGCATTGGTGAACAACATTTCTTGCTAGAGATCTACCCCCAATCGGTCAAAAATGTTCTCTGACTGAAGCAAGCAATAGTTGCGGTCCCGCATGACCAATTTTTCAATATTCACTTTCCAAGATAAGCCTAGTAAATTTGTGCATTTTGGGTAGAACAACAGGATATTTCTTTTCATATTCAAAATCTGAATATTGCAATCGTCCACCAGCGCGTATGATTCCCTCTTCATCTAATATCGGGTTTAATTTATGAAGTTTGCTTTTCTTGTTAGTCTCTTGTTGCCTGGTTAATAGTTTTAACTCCGTTTCAAAAGATTCTTGTTGACACAATTTTATAACTGATTGTTGCCTTGGAAATTTCTGTACTTGTCATTGGCCCAACTGTGCGATTACTTTGTAGGTTTCTGCAATTGTGTGCAAAACGTAAACAGTACGCAACAACTCGGTTCAATCTATCAAGTTTTGAAAATCTATGAAATATGTCTGCATTGTGTTGTAGTATGGTCAGTACTCTAGTTTATTTTCTTAATTCTGGTGGTTTGCTACTGAATTGAATTACTGAGTCTGACTATTCATCGCATGGTTTATTAAGCCACGACGGTCCCTGCCACCACAACCTACTCTGCAATAGTTCATTTGGGGAGATTCCCCTGGTTAAAAGATCTGCTGGATTGTGATGTGATCGTACATGATACCACTCTTCCATGAGCACCTTGTTGTACTTGAATTTATTTTCCAGACTTGCAAATCTTGTCATTGCCATATGTTTTGAATCACCAAGAGCACTGACTGGATCTCTCAACGGTAATTTAGCAATAAATCGCCCACTTGCACTGCGTTCTACTGATCTGTTAAAAATGTCTTCGCAATTATAGTCTTCCTGGGACATAGGTGTCCTTTCTTTAAAACTGTCAAGCATCCAAAATTTCACTAGTTGCTTGTGGAAACTCTGGTTCCGAGATATATTGCACTGAATTTCAGTTTGGGATGATTTTGAACCCATATTGCCTGATACTATCCAACCCAATTTTGTTTTCTGAAGTATTGGTTTATCTTTCCCAAGATTATGTTGTCGAATACACAACAATTGCCAAAATAGCTGAGTTTCAATTATTCGTCCAGACCTGCAAAAACCTGGATCTGCAAGCCTTAAGTGAGTTGGAATTCCCAATGATGTTGCATCGACTGAAAGTTCTGGTAAATCATCCACAATAGAATCCAATATAAGGCATGTAATCTCTTTTTCATAGGAATTATGCAATGACTGCAATGTGAATGTACACTTGTAAATTATCTTTGATACGTTTCTATTAATTCCTATAATTGATGACTTGATTGGTATTTTTTCAATCCTAATTCCGAACACATTCTATTAGTCATAAAATTAGATTGTGATCCGGAGTATAAAATCGTTCGGCATTTGCGTGGATAACCTTTACTATCTGTTATTTGAACCAGTGCTGTATTCATTAATACCTGTTGTAGTTTACTGTTTGCACTGACAATGCTACGCCTTGGTCGTTCTCGTGTGTGGGTTTTGTATCACGCGGTATATGCAATAATGTATTGTGCTTGCCCATGCATATCTTGCATTTACCATATGTGCAATCTTTCCCTATATGTCCAGGTTTCAAGCAATTTATACAAAGTTTTATTCTCTTGACTTTCTCAATTCTTGACGGAACCGCCATTTTGAGAAATTCAGTGCAATTGAAAATATAATGACCTCCATTACAAAAACACACGCTTGTTTGGATGATAAAAATGAATAATTGTTCTTTGAATGTGTTTCACGCTTAAATGGTTGTGTCTCTTTTGTTTCCAATGTTTCTAACAAGTCTGCTCTATTTTTTAGAAATGTCTTCAAACCTTCTAATGTTAGTATTGAATCTCTTTTTTCTTTTCTTCCCATTCCCTACGTGTGAGTTTATCCAATTTTGTTTTGTGATTATGAAGATGATTAAAGTGTCCCAATGTTGTTTGGGTTCTCCTAAGTTGTTTAATGATCTCAAAAGCTTCGTGAGGTTATCAATTAAGCGTATGTCATGGGCTGATTCTTTTGCTAGGGCCTGTATGTCAAAGAGTGCTTTGACCTGGTTATGAACCAGCAATGTTGTGTTGCTGAATCTTTCGCACAAAAACCCCACGTTACTTCATAATTATGGGCAGAAAATTCAATACAGCGTATGACTTGTGCCGCCCCCTCTTCTAATGCAGCCCTTAAATAATGAAATTTTCGTATTGAATCTAAACTATAATTACAATGAATTAATGATTGAAACGTATCTCTAGCAGTTTTCATATTTCCCACTAAACTTTGGTAAATGAATTTGTGGCAACTTCATATTGTTATTATTCCTATTAGGAATACCAGTACGTCCATCTTCTGCCAAGTGTAAATTGGTGTTATTTTTATTTATGGAGTCATTATCCTGAATTCTCGATGTGTTCTGTAGTATTGACTTAGCTCTAGCAATTAAATCATAATACAGTGACGCAAATGTATCCCTTTCTTTTAACTATTCTTCATAATTATTGGTAATTATTTCGAGATTCGCAAATTATATTTTCAATTCTATTGAATCTAGTTTGTAATTCCAAATATTTTGTGTTTTCTATGATGCTATCTAGTGATTCCAATTGTTTTAGAAATGTTGTGAATGAGGTTAATTTTGCTTTTAATACACCCCGTTTTCTAATTAATTGTTGTTCTGTTTCAGCCATATTTTATAAATACTCACAAAATTGAGGAATATAAGGGAAATGAAAGGAATGCTTACGTTTTTGATGCCAATGTTTTCCTCGCTACTTGACCGGCTGCGATCTGGTGACGTCTTGCCGTTGATCAAATGGCGGTCGATAATTCGATAACTCTGCTTTCGGTAACGCTGCCTGCCAATTCACTGTTGGGCTGTCCAATCGGTTTCGAAGGACCAATTGTTATATGTTTGATTTGTTGAAATATTTATGTTTACTTTTGTACGAATTTAATTGTAATAAAACAACACTGTTTTTCTTTACTGATGTTTAATGCCTGTGTCTATGTAACGCCATATTCTTACATGTTCTTCGGTTCTCCGGATGCCTTCCGAAGTCCGGCCGACCGGAAAGCGCGTAATTTAAACTTTACATTCTCAACAATATTTAAGTCGAGAATTGTGGGCCAACTTGCAATGTAGCAAGTATAGGCGCATGTGCTAATTTCCTGGAAACACGTAAAAAATTGCATGTTTATATAGCGTTCGGTCTTTCGATCTTGACTAAATAGATAAATAATGAAGATAAATAAATCTTGCTCCAGTTTTACAAATTTTCGGATTTGGATTGTCAATCTTTTCATTCCTTTATACATTTCGTCAGCATTTTGTCTTGTTTAGAATTCTTTTGATTTCTCCTTAATTATGTTCGTACACCTAATTCTGTTTTTACACGGTCTTTTTTACACGGTCTTTTTTACACGGTTTTGATTTAACACGGTTTGAAAATAATTTTTTTACACGATTTTATACCTATACCTATTCTTTTTGTTAACAACATAGCTGTTTTACATACACACATAATTGTTTTTAGTTCCTGAACTTGTCATACCTTTAATTTACCATACATTACATACTTTTAAGCTTAGAGTGCATATCTTTTCTTTCTTTAATAACTATGCTTGTGTAAATACACATTATATACAATGTGACTTAATAAAATAAACATGAATACTTGTTCTTAAAAAATCCTTGTTTTTTCACAATTTTAATAGCTTTTAGAGATAAGGAACCAATCACCTATTTTTGCATACGATCAATGTCTTCTTTACACATTTTTTCTGGAATCAATCTACCGTGCAAAAACAGAATTAGGTGTATTTGTTTTGTAGATATCTTTTATTTCCCACACATTCTTCTTTCAGGTTCTATCAAAGACTCTCTCCAAGTCTATGAAGCATGCATACTTGTCTGTGCTTATTTATTATCTTTTCAGTTTTTTTGTGTGATCATATGTTACTTCTTATTCTATGTTCTATCATTCTTGCGAATACCTTTCCTGGAACACTAGAAAGTGTTATTCATCTGTAGTTTTATATTGGTAGTATATTATCTGATTTTGAGTCCTTGGGTATTTTGCATTTTGTAGTATATCGTTCATGAATTCCCTCAACTTGTTTGTTCCTTTTGTTTCCATATATATGATCATTTTCGGTATGACGCTACTTTTCCCGATGATTTACTAACTATTGTAAAGATAGATTTTCTGAAGGATAAAGAATTAATAATGAAAAATAGAAACAAATAGAAGGCAACACAGTACTTCATCGAAAAAGACCTAACTCAAACTTAATCCAAAATACAGAGAAAGCTAGGAGATATATCGAAAGAAGAAAGAAAGAAAGGAAATAATACAAAGAGTGGCTATCAATAAATGTGCGTTAATAATGAATGGTGGAGGCGGACACTGAGAAAGAATATTAACTGTCGAGCTTAAAACAAAGGGAGAAGGTTCAGTCACATTTGTAGTGGTATACGGCCCAAACGAAGATGAAAAGGCTGAAATTAAAGATAAATCTTGGTAAGAGCTCACGATAGTAGCAGAACATTGTCAGGGTAAACTCTATATAATATAGGATTTTAATGAGAGAGTTAGAAAGCGCTATGTAAACATGGAGAGAACACACGGAATAATAACGAACAAAGGCTGTTAGACTTTTTCCAAATAAATCATCTGATAATAGTCAGTAGTTTCTATGAACATAAGGAGATACACAAAAAAACAAGAATAGCTCCAAGCAGAACATAAAAATCTATAATTCATTATAGAGAAAGAAAATAGAAAATGAGTAAAGATATAAAATTGCGTAGAGGGGCAGAAATAGGAAGCGATCATCATCTGTTAATAGCGCAAATAAAGAACAAACCCGTCACAAACCCGGATAAAATGAAGCCAAGGAAGAAACTCGAACTTGAAACAATAAGATCACATAAATTAATGGACCAAAAGGTAATGAATAAATACAACGAATACATCAACACAAGGAAACGCTAATGAAAAGAAAAATACTACTTTGTTTTTATTGAAAAACGTGACTGTACTTTCGTAAACACTGTTATATTGTCAAACTAGAAGTAATTTATAACTATGCTTAAACAAGTACGAGGACGAATTAGGTGAATCTAGGTGATATGTTTAATAGCATATATGAGTTTAGGAACGTGCCCTACTCACATTGCTTGCTATCTGAACGGAATGGAGGGAAGTAAGGAGCAGTGTGAGTAGGAATAAGCATAAGCATGTCTAGGTTCTAAGAATGTAATGGAAACTGTTTTAAAATAAAGTGAATACGAAGTGTGATCTATTTTACTGGATCCCATTACCGTTATAACAACTGGCGACGAGGATACCCGATCATGATCACCTTCAAGAGATACCAGCAGATTACCAGAGGGATCTCAAGAACAAGTGGCAACAAGAATGCAGCAGGTACAGGCAGCTTTTACTATCGACACATTCGATAAAACTAAATCAAAATGGGCACGCTGGATACAACGCTTAGAAGGAGCATTTACAATTTTCAAGGTAACAAGGGAAACTAGAGTTCATTTCCTGCTACATTATATGGGTCAGGAGGCATACGACGTATTATGCGACAAACTAGCCCCTGATACACCACAAATGAACACGCACGAAGATATTGTAAAAGTGTTACAAGGTCACTACGATCCAGAACCGCTAGAGATAGTAGAAAATTTCAGATTTCACCTAAGAAAACAAAAAAAGAAGAAACAGTTGAAGATTTCCTCGTAGCTCTAAGAAGACTATCCATAGGCTGCAAATTTGCAAATTACCTAAATACTGCACTCAGGAATCAGTTTGTGTTTGGCCTGAGAAACACAAAAATACAAAACAGATGCTTGGAGAAGAAGGATCTCACGTTAGAGATGGCATTTGACATAGCAAAAGGTATGGAACTATCGGAGCAGGGAGGAGTAGTGCTACACAACAAATGTGAAACAGTGCTACAAGTGGGTACGTCAAGGAAGAAATTAAACTTCAAGAAACCTACAGGAACAGTGCATAAACCAGATAATGGTAACATGAGTAAGTGTTATCGATGCGGCAATAACAACCATTTAGCTAATAAATGCAAACATGTTAACACAATTTGTTCATTTTGTAATAAGAAAGGACATTTGAAAAAGGTATGTTTAAAGTTTACTAAACAAAATACAAATAAATGTAACACTAATATGATCGATACAGGGGTACTAGAAGACATTACAATGTCAGGTAGTCAAATAAAAAAGTTTGTTTATTATTAAATGTTGAAACAGTTAGTACTAATTTTGAAGTCGATAGCGGATCGCCTGTATATGTATATCATAAGTAGTAACTATAAACAACAATATTTTGCATGCAAAGAATTATATCATGCCGATATCACTTTGATTAGCTTTTGCAAAAATAATATACCAGTACTAGGTTTTATGAATGTGCATGTTATTTATAATAATAAAAGTGAGCATTTGAGGTTATACGTAGTAAATATTGAACGACATCCCATTTTGGGTAGAGATTGGTTAAGTAAACTATAAATTAATGTAAATCAATTGCTATACGATTTGGGTGCTATACAGGGTGAGCGAGAACCTGATAAATTGCGGTCGCATGCTAATGAAATCGAACAGTTAATGCAAACATTTCCAAACCTTTTGAATCTACTATGGGTAAGATTGAAAAGTTTGAAGCACAGTTAACTTTAAAAGAAAATTACAAGGCTACATTTGTCAAACATAGACCAGTACCATTTTCAATTCGACCTTTAGTAGAAAAAGAGATAGACTCACTTGTTGCTGAAGGTGTACTGGAAAAAGTTAATTTCAGCCAGTGGGCAACACCAATAGTACTCATTGTAAAAGCGCATAATAAAATTAGACTGTGCGGCGATTACAAGATTATGGTAAACCCGAATCTATGGAACATCCGTTACCTAATATTGAAGAATTATTTGCCTCTATGGCCGGAGGAGTAATATTTTCAAAGGTTGATTTAGCCAAAGCTTACTTACAGTTACAGGTCCGCGAGGAGGACAGAGAGATACTTACCTTGAGTACGCACAAGGGACTGTACCGACCAACCCGACTAATGTATGGGGTGGCGTCAGCACCAGCCATTTGGCAAAGATTTATAGAGCAACTTTTACATGGAATTCCTGGAATTTCAGTTTTCCTCGACGACATTAAAATTTCTGGACCCGATAACAAAACTCATCTCGAGAGACTCAACGAAGTACTGCGAAGATTACAAGACTACAACATGAGAATAAATGTAAATAAATGCGAGTTCTTCAAAACTAAAATTGAATACTGTGGGTATATTATCGATAGTAAAGGTATCCACAAAACCCAGAGCAAGATCGACGCGATTAGCAATATGGCGAAACCACAAAATAAAGATCAGGCACAAGTATTGGTTGGGCTGATCAACTATTATGGGAGATTCTTCGGAAACTTAAGCACAATACTACATCCCATTAATAACCTATTAAAGGACAATGTTCCGTTTAAATGGAGCCGAAGCTGTGACGAAGCTTTCAACAAAATTAAAGACGAACTTCAGTCGGACACATTCTTGGTCCATTATGATCCGAGATTGCCCTTGATACTGGCAACGGATGCTTCTCCATATGGAGTTGGAGCGGTATTGAGCCATTTATATGAAGATGGATCAGAGAGACCAATCCAATATGCTTCACAGACCTTGAGCAAGATACAACAGCGCTATTCTCAGATTGACTGATTCATTTTAATAACAGACAATAAACCTATTACGCAGATATTATCGCCTTCTAAAGGACTTCCTACGTTAACTACTTCAAGAATGCAACGTTATGCAATTTTCTTGCAAAATTTCAATTTCGATTTACTATACAGGAATTCGAAAGAGCATGCAAATGCAGACGCAATGTCCAGATTACCAACACCAAATCAGACCGAATTTTTGCTGGACGAAGCAGATGCTTTTGAGCTTAATCAAATTGAAACCTTACCAGTTACGATGGAAGAATTAAGGAAATCGACTCTTATGGATAAAAAAGTCTCTACACTGTTACAAGGATTAAGAACAGGAAGACTAGTTGAAGCGAAAGATAGATTTGGAAGCAATCAATCTGAATTCAATTTACAACAAAATTGCCTACTGAGAGGCATAAGAGTTTACATACCGAGAAATTTAAGAAATCGAGTTCTCGAGGAATTACATTCCGGACATTTTGGAATCAATAGGATGAAGGCACTAGCAAGAAGTTACTGCTGGTGGGAAGGGATAGATAAGGATATAGAAAATTTAGCTAAAAATTGTGCAGACTGTCTGAGGACAAAAGCAAACCCTCCAAAGGTACCAACACATTGTTGGGAAGCACCAACAGCACTCTTTCAACGAGTGCATGTAGATTTCGCTGGACCTTTCATGGGAAAATATCTTTTTATACTAATAGACACTTATACGAAGTGGCCCGAAATATACTGTATACCTAATATCACGACAGAGACAACAATAGGAATATGCCGCGAAATAGTCAGTCGATTCGGCATACCTAGTGTGTTAGTTAGTGACCATGGAACACAATATACAACCTCGACATTCAAACAATTCCTTGCATTGAATGGAATTATCCACAAGCTTGGTGCACTGTACCACCCAGCTACAAACGGACAAGCGGAACGTTATGTCCAAACTATCAAACAGAAATTAAAAACTGTTGGAACTAACATAGATATGAATAAGGAAATTAGCAATATCCTGATGTCGTACCGAAGGTCTATTCATCCCGCAACAGGAAAGTCGCCAGCTATGATGATGTTTAAGAGACAAATTCGGTCAAGAATGGATTTAATGCTTCCTACTGCAAATAGAGAAGACCAAGATTTAAAGAAAACTAGGATTCTACAGTTAGGGACTTGGGTAACAGCGAGAGAATACTTAGACAGAAGTAATAAATGGATCTTTGGGCAAATTCAACAAACATTAGGACCATTGCACTATTTTGTGAAACTTGATGATGGTCGTGTCTGGAAACGGCATCTGGACCAGCTCAGGGAAATAGGGCAAAATGTAGAAGAACGAACTCGTGACTATGATTATGGTGATACCCCGACAAGCGAGGAAAGCAATCGTGCTCCAGCGTCAGTCTATACAGAGAAACCGCCTGTCCATGAAGCACATGCATTGCCCACTTTGCCAGGTTCTCTCTCTACCACGAGTAGTACTCAATCTGCAAATACTGATAGTAAAACAGATGTTTCTGAATCTGTGGTAACTCCGGTTCCTTGTTTACGACGCTCAACTAGAAATATAAAACCACCAAATCGTTTAAACTTGTAGACAAGGAGGGGAGAGTTGATATGTTTAATACCATATATGAGTTTAGGAACATGCCCTACTCACATTGCTTGCTATCTGAACGGAATGGAGGAAACTAAGCAACAGTGTGAGTAGGTATAAGCATAAGCATGTCTAGGTTCTAAGAATGTAATGGAAACTGTTTTAAAATAAAATGAATACGAAGTGTGATCTATTTTACTGGAACCCATTACCGTTATAACACTAGGTGAAGTGAGTAACCTGACGTCTTGATATATGTTAGGTGGGGATGTAAGTGGATGCAAGTAAATCGGTTCGGCTCGACAGAGCAGATTCGGTGTTAGCAGCATCATGTCCGTTGAGCAACGCGTTATTATTAAATTTTTGTCGCGAAAGGGCGTAAAACCTGCCGAAATTTTGCGTCGACTATCTGCACAGTCCGCTGAAAAAAACGCTTTTATGGACCCAAAGTCTACGACTGGCACAAAAAATTTTCCGATGGCTGAGAGTCAGTGCAAAATTAGATCCATGCAGGCCGACCACGGACAAGTACCAGTGAGACGAATATTCTTGCTATCTGTGAGATGATTCAATGCTGCGTATTACTGCCAACTGCTTGATGAAGAGAAACTGGCCTAACGATGAAAAGGTGAGACATGCCTATTCGAAGTGCGATGGCAACACTCTGCCACACAGACGCATTAACCCAAAAATAATTGGACAAAATTCATTGGAAAACACGGGAACATCCGCCCTACAGTCCTGATCTATCGCCGTGTGATTACATGTTTCGGTCACTCACAGAAGAACTGGACGTCATCACTTTGACCACAACGAAGGTGTAGAAACCTTCATGCGCGATTGGTTACAGACGCTACCAAATTCATTATTTGATAAAGATAAAAAAATTCCTATTCGGTGGGAAAAATGTATAAATAAAAGAGGAGATTACATAGAAATATAAGGTGTATTCAAAATTTTATTTAATGTACCAATAAATGTTCTACAACAAAAGTCGGTTCATATTTGATTTGCTCTCGTATTTATATGCTGGATTCTTCCTACAAAAAGAGTGAGTGAAACTTTGAGGAGGTCATTAAGTATAATTGATAATTAAGTAAAATTAACTATAGTGTCTATGGATTCAACTAATTATATGATATTGAAAACCACCTAGAATAAGTCAAACAATTGAGACATCATTAGGTCTATTTGGTCGTTGATGGGGGTTATCCCTTTATCCTCGCGTTGTTTGAAATTTCTATTGATTCTAATACATTGAGTTTGCGGCTATTAGGTGCGGTGCGTATTATCTTTATGTTATGAGCTTCAGGAAACTTGTATGTGGTTTCTAGGAAGTGATTAGCAAAATTGAAATTTTGTTTTTCTAAGTGCTATGACGATTTGTGTTCTTTCAAACGAGTCATGAAACGTCTTTCTGTCTGGCCTACGTAACAGTTATTGCACTCTTCACATTTTAAGTTATAAACCGGAAAACGTAAATTGAGTCCCGATTGCCGAGATGAACGTAAGTTGAGTCCCAACATACGGCCATAGGTACGTAAGTTGAGTCCCGGAATCCGAAATAAGGTACGTCAATTGAGTCCGATTAATCTATACAGATAAAATAGATTATCTGTACTATAAACGGACTCTGTAAGGTTGTGTGGTGGAACGCTATCTTTTGATATTAATAAAAAAATATTTAAAAGTGGAAAGCAGTTTATATTCAGATTACTACTATACAACATATATACAAACATAGAGAGTAAGAATTGTTATGGAAACATGTGTATTGAAATATTGTAACACATACCTATTACTAAATTACGAAATAAACTTGTAATTTTTTCTGAAGTTAGCTTATGTCTATTGGAAAATATTTAAATGATACTTTTTCACAAACTGATATAAGGTAATTTGTTTGTTACGTAAACTAGTCATTGCATCTCGCAAGCAGATCTCTTTTTCAATGACACTTCTGGATTTCTTGCTCGACTTCTAAGCTGAATGTACGTCTCACTTTGTATTCCTTTTAATACCTCAATAAATGTAAAAATGTTAGGGTGTGAACTGTTAAAGAGTCTGTTAAGTCAAGCATGAAACGATTCGCAAGCGTTAGTTGTTCTGTTAGTGGAGGAGGACAATTCAGCCCATACTTGCGGAGGAAACGGTGCATCTTCCGCTATATATGTTTCCAACACGTAATCACAAAATTCAGTAACTTGCTGACTATCAGGAAGTACAGCCATTATATAATCAGTAAAGACTTTTGGTACGTCATCAGGGTTCAAGAATGGAAGTCCAAAAAGGAATTTCAAACAATTTGCTATCTTTGATCTCTTTCAGGGCCAAGTGAATCAGTTTGGCAGGTCTTGCACAAATATCGTCGGCGGCTTTACGCTTTAAGTCATTACTCAGCTTCTGACGTTGTAATTGGGTATCTTCCATTTTTTCATGGTTGTGAGGAGAAGGACTTTCCAAAAGTTCTTGATTTATACCCACTTTCAAAAACGATTTGCACGTACGTTTACAACACGTCCAACGTTCAATTTCATTCGCCAAAGATTTATGGAAACGAAATTTAAATGCTTCTGTCCTTTTCACTTTTTATAATTTCCATGTTATTTGTCTAATGTCGCTAATATATTTGGTCACTGAATTTATAAACTAGAATTTACAAACCTGTAGCCTCTACTACCACTACTATACTACTAAATTATAAATTGGACATGCTAGAAATATTAACTGCATAACTACCTGTAATTACACCCCGTCATTAAAATGCAGTTAGGAATGATTCAGGTAGCAGGGACTCAATTTAGGTATTTCTCCAGAAAGGTACGGGACGCAACTTACTTAAGTGAAGAGATAATTAAGAAACTTGGGACTCAATTTAAAGTGTCTGATGTGATTTAAAAGCTACCTGGGGATTGTCTTTGGATAAGATGTATGACAGTTTATCTGAAATTATCTGGCACCATTCCTTGCTGCAATGTTTATTATGCTATTTAGTTGTGTTTCTAGAAATCCATTATTCATAGAGATCGAGTAGGCTTTGTGTATCATAGATCTATATTGTCACGTTTTAAAGTAAACCCCTTGCCAGATGTGCATTCAAGACCTCCGATATAGCCTCCCCGTTTCGCTATTAACTTCTTCCGCTGTAAATCTATCAGTCCCGAGAACTTTCTACATTCATATAATTTCACAAACACAGAAATTATGACCACTTATCGGTCTTCCTTTTTTTTGTTAGCGAGACCGTTTAAAAGAAATTATCACCGATAAATTTAAAATCCCTTCCCTATTGTACACCAGCCCTCTGTATCCCTTTTGTCCTTGTAACGAAATTTTTCGTGCAGCAAATTTTACGAGGTATTATCGGTTGATCGTTCTTCCTGTCCGGTGTGTTCGCTACGAATTCGGTAAACTCATGTTGTTTTGTGTAATTGTTTCGGTAGCGCGTGGCTTCGAAAAATTAATACTCCTTGTAGAAAGGGATTTATACCGATTCGGCGATTTCGCGTTCCGTTTAAGAACGCTACGGATTTGTTTCCGGTTTTGGACACACACCTCACTGGCGAACGTTCCACATCTTCCCCGTCACCAACTAAGGTAATAGTACATACTTCCTTATTATTTGCGCATGAATTCACGTGTCGTTTCTTTTACCCAACTTAGGGGAAGTTCCGACCGCTTATAAACTCCGACCGTTCATAAAACCTCCGATAGTTCATAAAACTCCGACCGCAAATTTTAACACCGATCTTCGGCCATCGAAAGTTGCATCCAACCGTACCCACCGTAGTTTACAGTTTAGTTATACATACCTTCTATTTTTTTTGTACGTAATACTACCTGATATTTCTGTTTTTACTTCTGCTTGCGCTAAATATAGATTTAGAATATTTACCCATCTAAATTTTAAATGTATTTGTGAACTACCCTCCCCGTTCCGTTTGGCCAAACCGCGTTATCAATAGTGTTTAGGCTTTATAGAAATGAAAAAACATATCGTGAGTTTTGAATGGAAGAAAAAGAAATGTCTCGTGACGAGACCCGAACCAGCGATCTCGCGAGTATCGCACCTGATCGCACCAAAACGCTATCGACTAGACCACGAGTCCAATTGACAATCGTATTATATCTAGCGGATTTAAATGGTGTGTCAAACTTCAACATCGATTATCTCGGTAATTTATGAACGTCGCGTCGAACTACTCCAAAATATTCTTATTTAAGGTCCAAACTACACGTACCATAAATATCAAAAATTACAAAAATCCGATTACCTTGCCTTCTTCTTTTTAGTTAAGGTAGTATAGTATATATATATATCTTGTTTGTTTTTTTTTTGTTTTGTTTTGTTTTAATTGTTAACCGAAATCATGAATTTCAAAGTAGAGTTGAATAGATTAGCGCGAAACGAACTAGAATATGAGCTTCGTATACGAGGTGTAACAGAATACACAACGGTGGATGCAATGCGAAAAACTTTACGTCAGTTACGAAAACTTTCTCAAATATCTTCTGTTATTATGCCTAAGAATCCACTTACTTTCGCTGAGGATGCTCCGGCGATTACATTGAAAGTAACTGAAATTAAAACATCATCAGCCACTTTTGACGAACCAGTTGACTCTACGGAATACAAAAAGATTGCGACCAACCTTGCTTTTATTTTTAGTCGTGCTAATCAATCAGAACCTAAAAATGACGCTGAGATCGCACAACAATCTACCTTTTTAGTAACGTTAACTGAAATGTCGGCCCAATTAAAATATAATGCTAAAGCATTTGCGCATCGGTCAGCTATTTTAAATTTATCGGTGTTAGATATGTCATCGTTGACGGAAGCTATGCCACTTAGTTCTTCGGATTCAGATGAGGACGAAGATTCAGGTTCCTTACGTACTCCTTTGCCCAAATACCGTTAAAAAAATAGTTTCTGTTGCGTCTTGGGGAATTAAGTTTTCCGGTCATTCTAAAGATATTTCGCTTAGCGCTTTTCTAGAGATGACTCAGGAATTAAAATTTGAGCGCAATGCTAATGACGATATTTTATTTACCTCAGCTGTGGATTTTTCACTGATAATGCATTGATTTGGTATCGTGCCAATCGCAGTAATTTCTCTCCCTGGCATGATATTACAGTAGGTTTGTCTTTGGAATTTCTGTCACCTGATTATGATGATCGCCTTTTCGATGAAATCAAGCGACGTACTAAAGGACCTCACGAATCTGTCGGAATGTATTTAGCATTTATGAAGAATTTATTTTCTCGCCTCTCAGTTAAAATGTCTGAAGCCACACAAATTAAAATTATATTGAAAAATCTATTACCTTTTTTATCAAACCCAATTTTGCCTCGATGAAATTACGTCACTCGAGCAGTTACTAAAATTAGGTCGACAATTGGAAACTTTAAAAGCCTCTGTAGATGCTTATGTACCGCCACCGAATAGGTTAAGAGTCTTAGAACCGGACTTAGCATATCTCCGTGCTAAACCATCACCTTCGGCTGAATGTGAAGCTACTCCGTCTATTACACGCTCCAAGCTTGAATGTTGGAACTGTAGAAAGATTGGACATCGTTCCTCGCAATGTCGTCAACCAATAAGCAAACATTGCTTTAGATGTGGGAAACCAAATTTCACTTCCGCTACATGTCCTTCGTGTTCGGGAAACGAACACAGGATGCATTAAGTGACCGGATGATGTATCAGCGACTTACAACGGTCGATCTTGAGCGCGATGCAAAATTAAGTTTTATTTTGGAACATGCCCGAGAAGATGAACGTCCATATTTAACCGTATATATTTATAATACGTCGTTCTTGGGATTACTGGGCTCTGGCGCATCACGCACAATAATGGGACAGCCCGGATGGACTATTCTTCAAAAATTGGGAATTACGATAAAGAAGAAAACCTTTTGCACGATTGCCAATGGAACCCGGTGTGAAACACTTGGCGAAGTAACAAAACCTGTAAGGTTGCAAGATCGAGAATATCTAATAGACATTCTAGTAGTTCCAGATATACCACATTTGTTGATATTGGGAATGGATTTTTGGCAGCTCATGGGAATAATTCCAAATCTTAAGAGCTGGAGAATGGGTTTTTGCCCGTGAGGAAACCGTTTCAAATAGTATTTGCAACCAATCCCACTTGAATCAAAATCAACAACAAATATTATCCGATTTAATAGAGAACGCATTTTCAGAATACAAAGAAGGTCAATTAGGGTGTACATCGTTAGTAGAGCATGAAACAGTAACTGATAGTCCGCCTATTAAGCAACGGTATTATCCAATTTCACCGGTTATGCAAAAGATAGTGAATACAGAATTCGATCACTTATTAGAGTTAGGTGTCGTGGAAAAGTCTGCAAGCGCATGGTCCACGTCTATTCTTCTCGTGCCGAAAAAAGACAAAAGTTATAGATTCTGTGTTGACTACCGCATACTCAACCAAGTTACAAAGAAAGATGCATATTGTACTGAGAATTTAGTTCATTTTTTTAAAAGTAAATTGCACCGGTGTAGCTCGTAGATAATCTAAAAGCATAAATTATAACAATTTATATTTATAAAATTTTGGAAATATTGAACATAAAATCGAAATATTTACCTATTTTAGTGTGTGTTAATGTATGCGTGTGAATTTTTCGTTGACGGTTCTTCCTCTATCTCCTTTCTTCACTTCTTTTCTCAACGCAGCTTAGGGATTCCTGCCTTTTATCAATTCTTTTCTTCTGTATGGTGATGTTCTTTTCTTACTAATACTTCTACTTAAAACCTTTTCTTTTGGAAATATATTTTAGACTTCTTTTCTTGACTTTTCTAAATTGTTAATTTTTGTCGTCGTTCATCAACAAACTTCATTTCTTTTTTTTTTTTTCGGCACGTCGTTATAGCAATTTGGAATTCTAGATCTTGAAATGTTTCAAGTGTATGTGTGTGGTATATATTTACAACGCTTTTCTATTTCTTAAAGAATGCTTTCTATAAAATTTACATCTTCTTATTGGTAATTTTACTAATGGAGTATTACCATACTACAATATCCTTTACCTTATATTTCGAATACTTTAGATAAATTACGTGACGCACATTATCTCATTTCTTTAGATTTTACGAGTGCCTATTATCAAATTCCCACCGCTGAAGGTTCACGACCTTGTACTGCCTTTACTATCCCGGGGCGAGGACTATTTCATTGAAGAAGATTACCAATGGGACATTCGTATTCTCCGGCCACCTTTCAACGTTGTATTTATCGTGTCATCGGTGCAGATTTGGAACCTTATCCATCTGTTTACCTAGATGACGTCATCGTAGTGACTCCTACCTTTGAAAAACACATTGAAATTTTGGCAGAAGTTTCATGCCGAATTAAGCACGCTGAGTTAATATTACATAAAGATGAATGTCATTTTTGCAGAGAGGAATTACGATATTTGGAATATGTTGTAAATCGGGATGATCTTCAAGTAGACCCGGATAAAGTTCAAGCCATCTTATCAATTCCTACTCCTAAAACAGTGTCAGAAGTTAGAAGCTTATTCGGGATGGTACCGGCGATTTATTCCAAATTTCTCTACCGTGAGCGTACCCCTAACCGGTTTATTGCGGAAAAATCGATCATTTTATTGGGATGATACTTGTGAAGAAGCCTGGAAGAAAATACGCCAATGTTTAGCAACCGCACCAATTCTATCGTGTCCTAATTTCAATTACGAGTTTGCGATTCAATGTGATAGTTCAGATTTTGGACTTGGAGCCGTTTTAACGCAAACCATTGACGATTCCGAAATAGTAATAAGCTATCTTAGTAGATTCGGAGCGTAAATACTCTACTACTGGAGAAGAATGTCTCGCCGTCTTATTTGCTATCGAGAAATTTAGACCTTATATAGAAGGATCCCATTTTACTGTTATTACCGATCATTATTCCTTACTATGGTTAAGCAAGATTACCGCCCCAACCGGACGCTTAGTTAGATGGTCCGTGCGTTTACAACAATATGATTTCACCATAATACATCGCAAAGGAAAAGAACATGTTGTTCCTGATACGTTATCCCGAAGTGTTCCTAGTATCGATTCTGTCAACACAACAAACGAAATTACCGATAAATGGTACTCACATATGAAGGAAAGAATTGCCCAATCTCCAGAAAAATATCTTACTTTTCAACTTATTGAGGGTCACTTGTGCAAATACGTGAAACCAACCCATACATACTTTCAAGGGGAAAAAGATTGTTGGAAAATAGTGGTTCCAAAAGACCTGCGAAAATCCTTACTACATGAATATCATAATCAACCAGCAAGTGGACACCTAGGTATAAAACATTACATCGCCTGACGGAGAAATATTATTGGCCAAAAATGATTGCAGATGTAGCCAACTACATACGTCGATGTGAAATCTGTATAAAAGCTAAACCTGAACAACGAAAACCTACCGGTGATATGGGAGGACATTCACAAATAAACAGACCTTGGGATGTACTCAGTGTTGATATAGTTGGACCATTGCCTCGGTCTAAACGTGGATATAATTATATACTAGTAGTTTCAGACTGTTTCAGTAAATTTTGTATCACTTTCGTCATGCGAAAAGCAACAGCACATACTATCGCTAGATATTTGGAGAATGACGTTTTCTTTTATTTTTCGTTCATCCCGTGTAATTATATCTGACAATGGACCTCAATTTCAAGCCCGAGAATACCGATAACTTATGCAATCGTATAAAGTTAAAACTTCATATACATCTTTTATAACCCTCAAGCCAATCCTGTAGGACGGGTTAACCGTGTTATCAAAACCATGTTGATATCCTACGTATCTGACAATCATAGAGAATGGGATATATTATTACCTAAAGTAACTTGCGCGATTCGAACAGCAAAACATGAAGTTACCGGACAAACGCCATATTTCGTGAATTTTGGTCGTGACATGGATGTTTACCGGTGAAGGAATACTCTAGCCCAATTCTTCAGATACCGAACTCAGTGTACAAAACTGACCCAGAAGCATTAATGGAGCGACCTAGTCATTTTTCGCGACTATACACAGATATTAGACTTAGACTTCAGAGAGCATACGACAAATCGAAACAACGATATAATCTACGACATCGTCAATTCGATTCATTAACCGAAAGCTAGGACGAGATTCGTACGAATTAAAAAGTAGTGATGGGATTGTTTTGCCAGGTACTTGGAGCTCACATCACTTAAAACCACACCCGTCGAATGATTAATTGTAGGGTAGATTTGAGTTTTACTTTTACTTTTTATCTCTTTCCATGTTGTATTCCGTATTCTGACCTTGATCTCCTGCAGATTTTTTGCTCTCTTCTTTCTTGTTGCGTACATTAACACATCTTAGAATAAATTTTCTAAGCAAATTTCTTTATGGGGAAAGAGAAGAATTGTTACGTTTTAAAGTAAACCCCTTGCCAGATGTGCATTCGAGACCTCCGATATAGCCTCCCCGTTTCCCTATTAACTTCTTCCGCTATAAATCTGTCAGTCCCGAGAACTTTCTACATTCATATACTTTCACAAACACAGAAATTATGACAACTTATCAGTCTTTTTCTTGTTAGCGAGATCGTTTAAAAGGAATTATCACCCATAAATTAAAAATCATTTCCCTATTGTAGACCAGCCCTCTGTATCTCTTTTGTCCTTGTAAAGAAATTTTTCGTGCAACAAATTTTACGAGGTACTATCGGTTGATTGTTCTTCCCGTCCGGTGTGTTCGCTACGAATTCAGTAAACTCGTGTTGTTTTGTGTAATTGTTTCGGTAGCGCGTGGCTTCGAAAAATTAATACTCCTTGTAGAAAGGGATTTATACCGATTCGGCGATTTCGCGTTCCGTTTAAGAACGCTACGGATTTGTTTCCGGTTTTGGACACACACCTCACTGGCGAGCACATCTTCCCCGTCACCAACTAAGGTAATAGTACACACTTCCTTATTATTTGCTTTTACTACAAGGCGGTTTAATCCGTTTCCTTTGCTACCATCTTAAAAGTTCAGACGATGCAAGCAAGTTGGCAATTTTGAAGGAAAGAAGGTAGCAATATGTCGCTAATTTATGTTGGATAGGGTGACAGGAGTTACTTGAGATAATGGAATCCGTGAAGGTAGGTTTTCTGTAAACATTAAATATTAGCTTCTGATTGATTCTTTTTATAGTGATATCCGAAAAGTTTATGCTCCCCTCAACTTCCTATCTCACCACTTCAACATGGTTTCATACCAAAGCGATCAACTGTTACAAACTTAGCTTGCTTTACCCAGTTTGTGTCGGAGGTTGTGGATAGTGGAGGCCAGGTGGATGCGATCTATTTAGACTTTCAGAAAGCGTTTGATCGTATTGATTACTATGTCTTGCTCCCTAAATTGAAGCATTACGATTTTTCTGCGTCCCTGGTCAGCTTACTGCACTCTTACCTATTTGGAAGAACATTTTCTGTCAGGTATCGAAACTATGTTTCCCAGTCTTTTGATCAGACATCAGGTGTACCGCAGGGCTCGAACTTAGGTCCACTATTATTTTCAATTTTTATTAATGACATCTTGGACAATGTGTATTGTGAAAAGTTAATGTTTGCGGATGATCTGAAGCTCTATACAGCCGTGGGTTCCATCCACGATTGCTTGTCGCTGCAGAGCAGTTTAAATTGTATATCTTCCTGGTGTGATTCTAATGGACTTGCATTGAATATAGCGAAATGTGTAGTAGTTACTTACACAAAAAAAAAAAACCCTACCAATCGTATATTCCTACCAAATATCTGATATTGCTCTAAGGGTTTCTACTTCAATAAGGGATTTAGGTGTTTTATTTGATGCAAGATTATCGTTTACTGGTCATGTGCACGATGTGGTTAGCACTTGCTTTAAAATTTATGGTTTCATATTTCGAAATTGTCGAGACTTTCGAAACACGCGCACCATTTACATTTTGTTCGCTTCTCTTATTCGGTCTAGACTTGAGTATGCTGTTCTTATATGGTTCCCGATTTATAATGTCCATATTCAACTGATCGAGTCTGTTCAAAGAAAATTTTTTAAATTTTTTATTTCTTAAGGCTGAGGGTTGTTACCCGGTGAGAGATTATAACCATAATTTACTACTTGCTAGATTCAACGCTTTACCCTTACAGGTCAGGAGGATAGTCGTTCTAATAAAGTTCCTCTTTTCTCTGATACACGGTGGGGTTGACTGTGCAATGTTGTTAGACAGATTAAATTTTCATGTACCTAGGTCTAACTCTAGATGTTTGTCAACCTTTTACATTGACGCGAATAGGACTAACGTTTTAGTAAGATCTCCTATATCGCTATTGTGTGCCTACTTCCATCAGATATCCGAAGTTTGCGAGATATTCGCCGATACGTTGACCTGTATAATGAACCATGCATACCACCACTTCAGTCAACTTGCTTAGACACGTATTCATTCCAGCATTGTGTGTATCATTGCCAAGTGTTTGCTTGCTGCGCTTGATTTGATTTGATTTGATTTGTGATGATATATAGGTTTAATATTAGTTTATGAAATGTATTTTACCTGTAATTGGGATTTTCCTGTGGGTACTAAATATATTATTATTATTATTATTATTATAATTGGCCGTGCGAAAAGCAGGAATTTTCTAAGTTTAAACCAGCAACACTTAGCGATTGGCCTTGAGCTTTGTTGATGGTTATAGTGACAGCCAGACGCACTGGAAACTGTAATCGCTTGAAATCGAAGAGCAAATCGGTTGAAATCATTGCAATTCGTGGTATCTTCTCCTTTACATTTTCCATTGCACAATTTCGGTGGATCTAAGTTGCGAAGTTCCGAAGAGTTAAGGAACTCTATGAGAAACTTGACAGCTTGTTCCTCATCTATAAGTGTGTCAATCGATTTGTACGTGACAACTTCACCGGGTAGCCTCAATTAAATTTGATGGTTTATTTTGTTGACATCATCATTCTTCGGAGCCAAAATTGCTCGTTTTTACTGTCTGAGATTTTTAATGTTTTCTAATTCGATTATTTGACATGATCGACGCGATAACCACAAATGATAAAACTTTCTGATGACAGTGACGGTCACTGTTTTTGTGTTGACAGTCTGTCATTCCGGAAAATTTTGCATGGGAAAAGTCGAAAATCGGCCTCATGAATGGACCGAATGTGCCTAATGCATTGTTTTAGTGGTCTAAAATCATCTTCGCATTATTACCTTTCTAATGAAACCTGTTTGTGGCACATTGGTTGGATAGTTTCGAAGTCTATAACGGACAACGGTAGAAACATTTTTTGTATTTTATATACATATAGCAGATACCCGTCGTGTTTTGAGTTTCTTCGGTAGGTGTGTAAACATAAAGATTTCTCGACGTTCCAACTCTGGAGCAAGCAACATATAATTGGCTGTACGAAAAACAGGAATTTTCTAAGTTCAAACCAGCAACACTTACCATCTTGTTCCGTTGCACAATTTCGGTGGGTCTAACAATAAGTTGCGAATGAGCATCAACAGTGAACCAACTTTTAAAGTTAAGATATGTGGTGGCATTCCCGATGGTTCCAAAGAGTTAAGAAACTCTATTAGAAAGTTGACAGCTTGTTCCTCATCTATAACTGTGTCAATTGAATTGCACGTGACAACTTCACCAGGTAGCTTGAATTAAATTTGATGCTTTATTTTGTTAACGTCACCATTCTTCGGAGCCAAAATTACTCGTTTTTACTGTCTATGAGATTTTTAATATTTTCTAATTCGATTATTTGACATGGTCGACGCGATAACCACAAATGATAAAACTTTCTGATGACAGTGACAGATCAATGTTTTTGTGTTGACAGTCTGTATTCGAAAAAATTATTGTATGGGAAAAGTCGAAAATCCGCTTCATGAATGGACCGAATTCATTGTTTTAGTGGTCTAATGTCATCCTCGCGTTATTGCCGTTCTAATGAAACCGGTTTGGGGCACATCGGTTGGATAGTTTCGAAGTCTATAACGAACATAGAAACATTTTTTGAACTTTATATATATAGAAGATAAAAAATATGACGAATGTTGAAAAAAAAAAAAACGAGCGGGGCTCGATCCAGCAATCTACTGTTTACAGAGCCTCTACGAGTCTACGCTAAGCTCTCGACGTGCTTTCGACTACCAACCCTTACCGATTTAAATTCCAATGCAGTATATATAAAGTGTATATGTGGCGACAAACTTCTCATCAATTTCTCTATAACGTTAGAATAGTACGCTTTACTATTTACATATTATGTTGTCCTGATAGACTACTAAGAGTGTACAAAGTTTGAAGAGAATCTGTGTTCTAAACGTTGTGGCATCCCCTTGTTAGAATTAACAGAATGAACATTGTACTTTTTTTTGATGTGACACTCGGTATTTCAAGCAGGAGACAAGAAGAAATATCGGTTTATATTAATTTAACAATGAACTTACCTGAAAATCTCCAAAATGTATTTGTAGTGTCAATGCTATTGTGATTATCAAAGTTAGAAATACAAATGCAGTAGTTACGAATCTTGATTCGCTGATCAGAAGTTGATTGCACCTACGAAGCAACGATAACTTCGGACCATTATTTAGTGCTATATCTTCCCTTAATTCCATAACTAAAACGCAATTAAAAATATTATTCCAACATACATAGCAATAACAATACAAATAGAAGTAGAATATTCTATTTATTTTAAGCAGTGAAGTTTTGTAATATAAGTACTACTTTTAAATAATGGAATTTCTATTTATTTTATTTGTTGTTATTTTATTATTAAAGTCGATTCGTCTATGAAGCAAGTTGCTCCAATATAGAATTACTACAGCCGCTGCATACATTGAATATTTCGCTATCAATACGGAGAAGTGGTTTAGAAAAGTTTAACACAGAATTTCAATAACAAATATATCTCTTGTTTCTATGAAAACTTCCACAATAAATTTCATTGAAAAGTTACTACGTAAATAATCTAATAATTTTTTGAATAAAAGGTAGGGAACGCGAGGAACAAAAAATTGCAAAGTTCAAAATTACAAACGGAAACTTTATTAAAACCCTCTGTTAATGAAGCAAAATAAAATTCACCATCCTTGAATTAACAAAATATGATACCCACAATGTTCATACTCGCACACCTTCAAATGTTACTTAAAAAAGATTGCATATTTGCAATATTTATCCTTCGGTTGGCCTCTACCATTAATTGTATTTTAAACCGTTTTCTGGGCTGGGATACCCTAAAGTGAGAAGTACCCCCAGTGCGATGAAAGATATATTGTGTTGATTAGTGGCGGTATCGAAAGTTAAAAACCGAAGTTATGTCGGACGAAGGTATAATACAGGAGAAGAACCTATGCAGTGTTCTAATTTTATCATACCGTTAGTAAACGCAAGATGTTAAAAAAAAACAGAAATACGACTATGAATGTAATAAATATAGCACGGACGGTTTAGGCAAATTAAGCCCTACTAGTCTATACATAATATAATTTCCCTATTTGTGTGTTGCTCTTTTTGTCTATCCAGAGCTTTTTGAGGCCCACTGATGGGCTAGAAAGCTGAAAATTGGCATGCATATAGTAAAACGCCTAGGCCAAATCCTAACGTAGCCGAATTTTTGGTTTTTGGCCTGTGCCATTACAGAAAAATTATATTCCCAAATTCCCAAAAAAAATATATTCCCGTATGCAAACGTACAATCGACATAACAAAACAACCAACTGATTTGTTAGGTCGTTGCGTTGCAAACGTTGTTATAGGAGTACTGCAGCCAACAATTCCGTACAAGCCATATTTAATTAAATATCAGTTAGCAGACAAAGTTAATGCTAACATTGTAGTTTCAATAATTGATGAAAGTTTAAATTCAAATATTACAATAAAAAAATAATTTTGGAATCTCGGCAAAGAATAACCTTATATAAAGAAATATGTCAACAACTTCCATTACCTCTTGCACCTGTTATTACGAAATGGGGTACCTGGCTAGAAGCTGCATCATTCTATGCAAAAAGTCTGAATACCGTACAAAAAATAGATAGTATTAGAATTAAAAGAAGGTGCTCTCAGTATTATTAATTGCAAGAAAGTTATGGGAAATACAGCACGTAGTGTAGCGAAAGCTGTAACAAATGCATTAAAAAATATGGACCTTCAATCAAGTAAAGTATTAATACTTATTACTGATGCAATATACAAAAGTATACACAAATTGGAAGAATCACCGCAGGTTTTTGGGGATGTATATCTAGCGCTGGTCCCGGTGAATTGGTCAGAGTAACGCCTCCTCGTTTTACATCCCAGCGCTATATATCAATACTAAAAGATATTCTTGTACCAAGTGTGCTCCTCGTTTACCCAGAAGAAGAACTTGAAATTATTACTGTGGTCCAGGACAATTCGCCAATTCATAAAAGTAGGGAAGTAATACAATTGTTGGAAGATAGAAACGACATCATTAGTATTGGATTGGCCAGCCAAATCGCCAGACCTAAATCCGATTGAAGACATGTGGGCAGCAATGGTCAGAAATTGGAGTGATGGAAATGATATAAATCGAATAAGGAACAGCGGTAACCGGACAAACCACGTTAATTTTATTTGGGAACACTTTCGTGGACAATAGTTTTGTGCAAATATATTTGATTCGGTGACACGTAGATTAGAAAATTGCTTGCAAAATAATGGATATTATACGAAATATTGAATGAATGTTGTTCCCCATTGGAGGGTAATGTAATGTAATGTAATGTAATGGAGTGGGGTCTGGCCCAAAGTGGCCCTTTGCACTGCGACCACGTTGATCTATTGTGCTTCCCCTTGTTTTTTATTTATTTAATACGTCGAGGAACAAGATCAGCTCCTTCAAAGGGAGTGTTAATAGATCCTCTTCACTCACTATGCATGTAGTATTCTGTATCTCCTGTGGCCTAGTGCCCCACAGTTAGTGATCAAGTGTTCCATTGACTCCTCTTCTTCACCGCAGAATCTGCAAGTGTCCGTGTTGGATAAGCCCATTTTGTGTAGGCGCTTGTTGCAGGTATAGTGGCCTGTGAGTGCCTCCGTCAGTGTCTTTAACCTTCTCCTGTCCAGTTTTAGGGCGAGGTCCGCCCTCCTAGCGTCAGAAAGTTTTTGGAATGTTCCAGCCCACTGGTATCATTCCAGTGTTTTGTTGTGATGGATGCTGTCCACTTCTTTATCTCCCCTTTTAAGGAGACCTTTATTAAACCCAAAAGATGGGATAGGTCCAGTAAAGTTCCTCTCAGCCCCTTTTTTGCGTAGATGTCTGCCATCTCATTTCTTCCGTGCCCCTCATGTCTTGGCACCCAGACCAGAGTAATCTGGTTCTGAGTACCCAGGTCGTTAAGCATGTTGTGACATTCCAATAATATTTTGGACGTAATTGTACAACTGCTCAGGGCCTTAAGAACTGATTGGCTATCCGAGAATATTTTGATTCGTATTCCCATGTGTCCCCTTTCGGATAGGATTCCTACAGTTTCCAAGATGGCGTATAGTTCCGCTTGGAAGATTGTGGTGTCCTTGCTCAAAGTTATTGACCTGTGTGTTCTAGGCCCCAGTATTCCTGCCCCCACTCCTTGGAGCGTTTTGGATCCATCTGTGTACCACTTTTGCGATCCATCCCGCAACCATCTTGGGTTTGCGCACCACTCGTCCCTTGTCGGGAAGACGACCCCGTACTTCCTATCGAAGCAAAACAGGGATCCATGTGGTCGCTTGCTAGAGACATACTAAGTATGTCTTCGATTTCCTTCAGGATTGTAAGATGACCAGTAAGGTTGCCTACCTTAAGTGTTTTCCTTCTGTAGATGGAGATTGCTTGCGTAGCTGCCTCCTCTTGCACAGCCACATTTAGCGGTGGCAGGTTCAGAAGAGCTTCCATGCCCGTCGTTGGGATTGATTTCATAGCCCCTGTGATGCATAGGCACGCAAGTCTGCACCCTACATAGCCTCGATATGGCTGTTTTCTGTTTGGTTTTACCCCACCATACCAGAGCGCCGTACAATATTGTGGGTTTAACCATTTGGGTATATATCCAGTAGGTCATTTTGGGGCTCAGACTCCAAGATCTACCAAGCAGTTGTCTAGCAGTCCAAAGGTTTTTTGTGGCCTTTTTTAGCACGGACTCGAGGTGCAGTTCCCAGGTGAGTTTTTATCCAGGATAATTCTCAGATATTTCACATTATCACTGGGGACGACTTCGATGCCGTTTACTTTTAGGGTGGGGATATCTATCACCCTTCCTTCCTAGTGAATGGTACGATGGTTGTCTTCCCTGGGTTAATTGATAACCCCTCCAGCCTGCACCATTCCCATGTTGTGTTCAGGGCATCTTGCATCCGTTCAGCAATCATCCCTATGTGATTACCCCTGATTATTACAGCGATGTCATCCGCATAACCAATAAACCAATAAATACTCTATTACGACTTCTTAGCGCATTTTCCATATAGTATTTATTATTCATAGTTTTCTTTTCTCATTGGTTTTAGGTTTTAAGCAGATAGGAGTATTCTTCAGTTGTTATCTCACATGTAAAATTTAAGATAGTATGATCATATATTAACATATGTATATCAGATAGAAGTTACATTTATAGATTCCACAATAGCACTTCGCCATTATATTTCTTATTGTTAATGAATTGATTAAACATAACATTGCGTTTTGTTTTGTCATTATGTATGTTTAATATATTTATTTAATATAAATTATTGAACATATTCATTATTTTGCAAACAATTTACTTTTGACAAGAAACCTGATATAGGCGACTTTTAATTTTAAATGTCGACCTGTTAAATCATAGGCGAGAAATGTAACGTCATCGGTTTTGACGAGGAGACGTAATCAGTGATTTCTTTAAATTGAAATATGGGTCGTGTAATACCTCATTTGAAAAGTCTTTAAATAAGGTATGGAATAGCTTATTTGGCTAACTACAGTAGAAGCCGCTAATTATAATCACGGTTAATGTTATCAAACGGTTATTGTTTTCGAAAACCGTTGGTCCCAAATTACTCTATTTAAAACTCATTGAAAGAAAGCCGCATATTGTAATCAAAAGCCGCTTAATGTTATTAGTTATGAATAGTATCCTTTGTCGGAAAGTTTCTTCAGGCGACGGTGTCTGCAGCGCAACTCCTTTGAACGAGCCGCTTTTTCTCGCCGATTTCAATTAAAACTCTCATATCGCATATTACAATCTAACGAATTGTTATTTCTATATTATGAAGAGGTCATCTTTTTTTTTTATGTACTTTATGTATAAAAGGTCCGTTCGTTTAAATGATATTCAGTTTCTCCTATACTCTTCTACGAATCTCACGTTCTACAGTCTTGTGTACGGGTAAATTATTGAAATTTCGCATAAACCATCGTGGTCATGGCAGAAGTGAATAAAAAACGTCGCGATCTATCGAACGAAGAAAAACGACAAATTCTCGATAACTTCGATAAACTTCCGAAAATGAGTCAAAGGAATGCTGCGGTACAATTAAAAATTTCGCAACCGCTGTTGTGTAAAATTTTAAAAAATCGTACAGAAATAGAAACGTGTGCGCGTTCGAATGAAAACATAAAACGAAAAAGGGAAACATCTGGAAAGGATAATCAAGTTGAATCAGCTTTAAAAATTTGGTTTACAAATGTTCGCGAAAAATGCCTCTGTGAATGGTCCTATCATGCGTCAAAAAGCAGAAGATATAGCCAAAACTATGGGGAAAGAAAATTTCATTGCAACAGACGGATGGTTCAATCGGTGGAAAAAGCGAGAAAACATCGTTTATAGACCTCTGCACGGTGAAGAAAAAGTGCTGATTCGTTAGCAGCCGCTGACTGGATGCGTTCGGAATGGCCAGAAATTATTGCAAAATATCCGCCTCGGGACATCTACAATGCAGATGAAACAGGACTCTACTTTCGCGCGATGCCTAATCATACTTATTTGTTCAAAAACGATAAAGTAAGAGGTTGCTTATCTTCGAAAGAACGAGTAACAGTGTTATGTTCTGTTAATATGGAAGGTGAAAAGGAAGAACTTCTAGTGATAGGAAAAAGTAAGAATCCTCGGTGTTTTAAAGGTGTTAAAACTTTGCCCGTGGAGTATTTTGCTAATGCGAATGCTTGGATGACAAGTGTCTTGTTCAGCGAGTGGTTACTCAGGTGGGACAAAAAATTGAAACGCCAAATCGTCTTATTAGTAGACAATTGTACTGCGCACAAAGTGAATGCAGTTTTGACGAACATCCAACTTATTTTCTTACCTGCGAACACTACGGCATTGATACAACCATGTGATCAAGGAATCATTCGAACATTCAAGGAATACTATCGAGGGCAAATTCGAGCCCAAATTATACAAGAACTTGATGAGAATCGAGATGCACCTACTGCAGATGCGATAGCAAAAAATCAGTCTTCTAGATGCGCTGCATTTGCTGGTGAAGTCATGGAGGCAAGTTCAACCAGAAACGATCCGAAACTGTTTTCGAAAAGGAGGTTTTTCCAAAATTGGTGATGAAGAACCTGATCTCCATGAAACGTGCGCTGACATTTTAGAAGGTATGAAAAAGAACTTGTTTTGTACATCTAACTAATATTTTTTAATTTTTTGTAGTTCAAGGTCTGTCCAAAAGCGAATTTTCCGATTGGGTGGATATCGACAATGATGTTGAAACAGCTGCCACATTGACTATATCAGACATTTGTCGGGAAGTTGTGGATCAATCGTCCGAAGGAAGTAATCCTGAATTACCCGAAGTAGGAGAAGAAGAAGAAGAGGAAATGTCTGAAGAGCCGCCAACTAATGGCCAGATGCAAGAAGCGTTAAATATTCTCCGACGTGGTGTACAATTCCGAGAAAGTAATTTTGATAGATATTATGATTTTGAAATATACATACAAAATCTTATTAATAAAAATAAACGTCAAACGACGATCGACCAGTTTTTCGAATGAAATCGTAAAGTGTAAATAAATGTACCTACGTATTGTATCGATGATAAAAAAATAAACAAATTTGGTAAAATATTAAAAATTGTTGATTAATCGTTAATTTTTCCCTTGAATTTTATTTGTAAGTCGTTAAATAATTTGATTACATATATACATATTTATTATTGACTACATCAGCATAGAAAAATACATTTATATTTATCTTCCGCTTACTGTTATCATTCGGTTAATGTTATCAAAAAGGGTTTGTTCCAAATTGATTACAATAAGCGGCTTCCACTGTATTGTTTTTACGAGGTGATAAATAAAATTTATTTTATTTTTCAGTTTGGTTTTAGTAGTAAATTATGGCTACCTTAAGTGAAAGCCAATGTATAGAAATTTTAATTTTTATAGGATGTGGAGATGAAACGAGATCGCATTTTTAATATTTAAATTAAGGGGGCGACTTATGTGGTGGGGATTGGATTTTTGAGGGGAAAAATGATAGTTCCGGTGGTTATCAACAGATGTCTCAACAGGTACGTGATCTACCGATAAATATCAATGCAATGCGTAGAATGGTTTGCGATTTGAGTGAAACAAAATACAAGTGTCATCTCACTCTTGGAGTGAGCATTAGTAAAAATACAATCAAATTTTAGCGGCATTCGGGAATGTTATTCTCCTATAACTTGAATAACGTAACCTCAATTTATACAGTTTGATGACATTTTACATCGGTGTTTTCTATCAACTGGACAATTTTAACAAATGTTAACGATGAATAAATTTGTGTTGTACTTGAATTTTCTATATGTAATAAACATGTTCAGAAAAACGTAAATAATTTGTTTTCTAAATGTAATATTAAGGGACTATTTTCTCTCTAAGCGGCATAGGATTTATAACAAGATAATAAAAATCTAAAGTCTAATTCTAGAAATAATATATTAAATGTATATGTAAACAACCAAAATCCAACACATTCTGCAATAGAATACGCTTTTGCATACTTTGTGTGTTCAACGTGGAAGCCATTCTTTTAATAATTATATTCATTAAGACGTTTACTATGTTAGAAGTGATAAGCAATGCTGGAATATTTTAACTTAACACTTTCTCTACAATTGTGCAAATTCTAATAACTTCTGTACTTGGGATTATCAGTTTTCCTCTCTACGCATTTGGACATCGGTAAAATTTGTCGTTACTATCATCCTTTCTTTACAGCCAACACAAAAACTCACTTGGGAAAACAGCAGTCTACTTTTCCATTACAATATCGCGCAAACATGTTTTGGAAAACATGAGACCTTTACATATAATTACCTAGAATACATCAGAATACAAGAACACAATAACAACCGCTAGGTAACCGCTGAACGTCAAAGCGCTGCATTCAGGACTTGATTGTCTAACTAATATTGAATTATATGTATTTCTTTCTTAGGTCTCATTTTGTTAATCCATCTTCCACTTACAACATTCAGTGAAATAATATATGTATTTAACCTTCCGTCTTACTCATGAGTCTGGCCAGACCTTTTTCAATTTGAAATGTTATTTTAATATATTTAAAACTGCGTTGTGAATAACGGATTTTGATAGATCTCGAATATGTTATAGACGGACCTTCCCCAAGTACCTTGCTACCAGCTTTTGTAGCCATTCGCCCTAGTTCTCAAGAAAATTGCAAAAGTTTTCTTGCCCTACTTTGTATACCGTTAATGTTAATAGTTTTCTAAAGAAGTGAATATAGTGCAGTGGGTAAGTTCTAGGGCTACTACGCTGGCGATTCGTGTTCAAGTCCTGCTCCTGTAGTTTTTTTTTTCAATCTTGTTGCATACGATATTAACACATATATTTAATTTCATGCAAAATTGTTAAATAATAATATTTTTTCCATGGTAATTTTATTAATAAAATTGATCGGAAGCAAATGTGCAACATCGTGCATTTTTAAATTTCACAATCAAATATTATAATTAAATCGTTTTATCACTAGTGATAATAATTTAAATTAGCTATAATTTCTTAGAAAAATTACTTTTACTTGTTATTGATAATTTTCAATTCGAATTATATTTCATATTCTTGAACATTGTGCGTACACATAAGCGTAAGTATTCGCTCGTACGAACTTGCAAATAACATGTTCATTGGTATTTTATCGCATAGTCCTTTGCACATTCTATTGAACGCATAACATTGGTGCTAATGAGACACATCCCACGCGAATTTTTCTAATTGTTCGTTCTCTTCAAAATGAGTGATGCAGTAGAAATCATTTATAATACGCGATCACGAAAACAGAGTGCCGATACTGATTTTCATACACGATTGGCAGCGGGTTTAGCTAAAGGCATAGAACGTAGATGAATTGAAAAAGAGCTTGCAGAAATCGATTTATCCATTGACGATGACACCGATCATGATATGGATTGTGTGCCTGATGACGATGCGTCTGATATTGAAAACGAAACGATAATCGAAGCGAACAATATTTCTGATACTGACGACGATTAACAAGAGGGAGGAATGCGTGCTGGGAATCAAGCAAAAAGTGCAATGAAAGATTGCTTTTATGGGAAGAATGGCACAAAATGGAATAAGAATGATGCTGCTGCTGCTGGTCGTTTGCGCCATCACGACATTACGCGTTTCCGAGCTGGACCCTTAGAACGAAATTCGATTCCGATCGAGGTATTCAAGAAATTCTTCACACCAAACATATCGTTCATCATCACCAGCACGAATCGGTACGCGAAAGCCGTTGTTCAAAATTGGAATTTGCTAAATCCGGATAAAAGCAAAGAGTTTGGAAAGATCTAACTAACATTGAAGTAGATGCATTTATCAGAATAGTTCTAGCCGCCGGTGTTTCATACAATAACAGGCAGAAATCAGACTTTGTTCACAGCATAAGACGCGCCGTAAAACTCTTTTGTGCAAAATGTTTAGACCTAGTATGCAAACAACATTCAAAAGTTGATTATATTTGTTTTAGTTGTATAAATAAAAATTAATAACAGAATTTCTATCGCACTCCATCATGAAATTGAAAAAATACTCTGAAATGAACGGAGGAAAAACTACTTTCCACCTTTAAAGACATTCTTTTTTCAATAATCTCATCTGAGCAGGTAATTCAATGTTTATAAAAATCTCTGAGAACCAAAGAAAGCCCGAAAATATATATCTGATGCAATACGATGCACTTCTAATAACTGAATATTTCCTTATGAATACGTGAAAATACATACAGGGTTCTGGCCAGACCCTATGAGGTACGTTCAAGAACATGTTTCTCTTGTGCTTGCTGTTCCTTTTCTACAATTTTTCAATGAAACCTAAACAACAAACGAAACGATTCCCGCAATATTCTCACAGAGATTCATAAAAAACATGTTGCCAACCGTCAAACGCAATTTCGTTATATCAAAAATAATAATTTGAAGTTGAAGAGGTATTGGAAAATGCGTTCCAGTTTATTCAGGATATAACATTCGAAGGAATATTTATTCTGCACTTTATACCACTAGTGTAATGGCACAAGTCATGAAATCATGTTCTGATAATGTATGTTCAGCTTTGTTAAATAGTTTTTATTAGAGATTTCAAAGCTGAATTTAAAATAAAAGATGGTTTTAAACCTAAAGTGGAGGAAGAACTTTCAAAATGCTAAAATTCGGTGTTGTCTCTCCACACCCAGTAACTGAGCAAGTCCTATAGTGATTGTCCCAAAAAACAATTCAAGTGATATTAGATTATGTGTAGATTAACATTCAAGGCCCCAATAAGCAGGTGTTGAAGAAGTCAAGGTTTTTGGAAACAACTTTTAACGATAATGGCGACTTTCTAAAAGCAATTAAAATGATTTTCATATTTGATCCAGTTATACGAGAGTATGTTAATCATGTAGAAAAATCTCAAAAATATTATTTAGTACTTAATATTCCTTATTTGTCTTTTGTGAGCGTGATGAGAGTTCGACGAAACAAAAAGTGAATCTGACATTGATAGCAAAAATCCTTTGATTTATTGCAATACATATCTGAAAGCAATTTATCACCAACCTTTCGCAATTTAACAATTTCTGTGAGAATTCTTCTTACTCTTCCGGTATCAGTAGCATCAGGTGGACGTTCATTTTCTAAACTTTAACTGATCCCAAATTATTTAAGCTCTACCATGTTGCAGGAAAGGTTATCTCACTTAGCAATTTTGTCTATAGAATATTAACTTTTAGATACTATTAATACAGAGGATATGTTAAAAGAATTTGCGCTAATCAGAGGTAGAAAAAAAAACACCTTTTTAATTCTCAATTTTCATGTATGCACGTATGCATAAGCTAAATTTTTCGCATTAAAAATGTACATAAATGCCGTACAATTAAGTAAAACAATAAATTATGTAAGCTACCGTCTTGATGTTTTGTATATAAAAAACATTATTTTACATATGCAGTTACGTACAAAACCTGCTTAATTTATTATTTTTCAATTATTAGAAGTTTCAAGTTCCTTTTGTTATTGCGATTTTTTTATACTTTTTCCTAATATTAATAATGTTTAAATAAAAAGGCTTTGAAAACAACATATTTACTTTAATTGATTATTAATAGGTTGTGGATTATGCGGTAGCAATTTGGTGCCAAATTTAGAGCAAATGGAAATCAATGGAAATGTATTCGCGATTGAACATACGCGATACGCTCTCTGGTGACAAATCTACTAACTAATTATAGACACATTGTCGCTTGAATGTGTTGTATTTATTGTGTATTCCTACAAAGATTTCAACGTTTTAATATGAATCGATATTGTTCTGTACCACATTGTACATCCTGGACGAAAAGGAGTCCAGAATTAACTTTATATTTGTTCCCTGAGGCTGACAAACAACGTATTTAGATTTACAATAAATTCCAAACCAAAGCTTTGATTGATAAGCAAAAAACAGAGGGTTTAAAATTAAAAATTGGAAAACCAGTTACTAAATTCATATAGAGGTAAGTAACGAAAATAAATGTAATAGTAGTATATTAAATATACAGACTTTTTTAACAAGTTTCAACAAATTATTTATTTGCAGAGAAATACAGTGTTAAAAGAAAAATATTAAAGAGGAATGCAGTACCATCACAAAAGTTACCGCTTGTAGTGGATAGTAGTGTATCAGGTCCTTTTAATAGGGTGAAACGGATAATTGAACGAAGGGCAATTTGGGAGAAAAAGGTGAAGCTACAGATGATTGTAGCAGTGTAGAAAATGCACGTACAGAAGAGGACAGCGAAGCAGCAGAATGAGGAACCGATTTATATTTTTCTCTGATTTGACTTTTTGTGTTGACCAAACACATTTCAAATCTGTCTGAGACACAACTTCCATGTTTCGAAGATCTTCTCTGAAATATAAACGCGGAAGGTGGATTTATCACAAAAATATTTATATTAATTACAATTACCTTGTACATTTAATAAGAACTGCAGGAATATGTTTGCATCTACCACTATTTCCTGCTTTACATGAAGAAAACATGTTGCTAATTTTAAAATTTCCATCTGGTGTTAGAGTTAACACACCATTAATTTTATGTTACGTTTCACAATCTATCGAATTTCATTTTCCACAGAAGATGACATGGTCAGCATTCAAAACTTCCTCCCCTTCATATACACATTTAGAGCATTTAGTGTGACCAAGGTATCTCATGTACTCTACAATACTTAGCCTAGTCGTCATTTACATCTGATAATTTTATTCATATTTTCGAAACACTTATTACGTATATTAATTATTTCAAGATAACCTTTTTCACACACTACATACCTTAATTAAAAATTATGAAAGAATATCCTATCTTATTAAATGCACTAGAATTAAAAAATTGCCTTTTACTCGTCTTTATCACACCTTACAACACAATATAAACAGAAAAACTCAAATAAAACAAGTAAATTTTGTATTGTAAACAATAACGCAATGTGTATATAACTGGTTACATTTGTAGCCGCAATGGCGCTGCAATCTTAAATTCAATCGCCTCAAGTTGAAGTTTTTCTTGGCATTGCTGTCATAAAAATATATATTTCCATCTATCGGTGAATGGCCACACTTTTACCAGGATTTTGAGGACTCATAAGTCAACGCCTATCATACTTTCACTTTGCGGATACAAATTTTCTTTATACATACCGAATTGTTCATATTCTTACAAATTTCACATGTAAATATCGCGCCAAGGTTTTGCAATATTTTTGTTTGATTTTATCAATTCTTTTGTTCTTAATTTCCAATGTTTGGAACAGCTTTCTCAGAATAAACGAAATATTTAAGATTGATAATATAATATACCCTAATTCATTCCTTTCACTTTTGGTTTATTAATGATTTTATTAAAAAGAATGCTTACTTTTCCAGATTTGTATCCTACAAATTAGTGCCGTTTTTCGATAGTGGTGCTATCTGTTGAGTATGAACTCTCAAGCCGCCCCCTTAACAGAAAACTATTATGTATAATGGTACCATCACGGACTTTAGTTATGTCCGGTAAAGGACGTTTGTAATTGCCGAATACGAAATGTATCAGAAAAGGAGCGCTATATACGCAGACACACTTCTCCGTTCTTGCCTATTGATATGTTTCTCTGATTTTAAAAATACTGAAATTATGTATTTGTATTTGAATATTACGTATAGTTATGGATTTTTGTTTTCTATAAGGTTTTGTATTCCCATTTAAAGATTATTTTGAGTTAAGAAACCGTTTTTATACTTGTGTTAGGTATATAGAGTGCACGGTTAAATTATGGAACAAATTCATTATTTTGCAGACAATTAACTTTTGACAAAATTCCTGATATATGTCGATTTTTAATTTTAAATGCGAACTTTTTAAATAATGTACGAAAAATGTAACGTCATTGGTGTCTTCTGAAATTGATGTATGGGTAGCGTAATACTTCTTTTGAAAGGTCTTTTAATAATGTATTCAGCAATAACGTATTTAATTAACTAATCTTTCAAGAGGGCAGAGAAACACCAATTTAATTTAATCAGATAATAATTTTACAATAAAAGAAATGCAGTATTAAATGAAATTATACATAATACTTTTCTGTTAATTTAAATATTAAAAGCGATCTCGTTTCATCTCCACATCCTATAAAAATTAAAATTTCTATACGTTGGCATTCCCTTAACGCTGGCATTTACACCTCAAAATATACTCAGTTTTATGCAATTTCAAAGTTGATAGAGTGGACGAACTTTTTTCGAATCATCTATGTTTTATCTGTCTACTGACACAGCGACTTTTTATTGTTTTGTTTAAATAATGTTTGGGCAATTAAAAACGTACAACTCGATTTAACATCAAACTTTTCAAATAATATTAACAGAAATATAAATATCGAAAATATCTCCACGTTGGTAGCTTGATATGACTACTCTCTTTCATATGCCACTTGTAAAATTTTTCCAAATTGTCTATGAACTCCGAAATAATCTAACAAAATTATTACAATAATTGGCATTTTTCAAAACTGTAAAATAGCATGTAGGCAGCACAAATAGCACACTACCGGTAGAAAAATAAATGCAAGATTCCTTGTGACTCATATTCCTAAACAAGAGAATAGATTTCATTACGGAAACGTTGTGGACGGAACTCAATAGAAATAACCAAATGTGAATTATTATTGGAACTATTTATGGAAAAGTTTTTGGCATATATACTTAGTAATATCCTTGTTTATATATCTTACAGTTATTCAGCCAAATTTGATAGGACCTTTCCTACATGGTGTCAGCTGTCTGTATAAAATATAGTTGAATTTATGAATGAACACAGGCGACCAATATTTGATATAACCAATTATTTGGATTTTTGAAAAGAAGCCTCACACAGACATTATTAGAGGTTATGTTATAGTAATTATCATTTAATAACACCATAATAAACTCTTGGATAAAATTAACGCACCACTATTGTATTTTTGTTTAAATCAAAGGGAATGGTTAAGAGTGGCGTTTGTGATGTTGCTAAATCCTTACCACATTCTTACAAGTATGCTTTGGATCTCTTCTAATATTCAGTGCAATTGTTGTCAAGGTATCGTTTGTTTGAAAGTGGCAATTTTCAATTATAGCCACTTTTTATTCAAAGCGATTTATTTTTATTTACATTAGTCATTAAGCTTTTTCCGATATCACATTTACTACATACATGTTACAGTTATTGACATGAAATGAATTGTGAAAGGACTTTATCTGCAGAAGAGACAGTATGGACAACCACCTTTCTGGAAGAGAGATTCATCATGCGTCATACCACTCATGTCATACTGCTCATATGTTAGGAAGATTACCTTCCAATATAAGTCAATCGATCAGAAGATTTCACGAGACAGGATCTTACTCTCGAAGACCAGGTAAAGGGAAAAAACTGTGTACAAATATATGGAATGATCATTTTCTTAGCCAATACACTCTAAGAAACAGAAGAGTTACTATCAATATGTCAGGAAATGAATAACTAGCTATTCACAATGTTGCTGTATCATCTCAATCTGTAAGAAGATGTGTAAAGGAGGCTGTATTAAGTAGTAGAAGGCAGGTAGAAAAGCCATTAATCGCAAGAGAGCACAAAATTCAAAGATTGTGGTTTTCCAGAAATTATGAATACTGGACTATTGACGATTGGAAGGTTTTATTTGTTGATGAGACAAGGATTAGTTTAAAATCTCCTGATGGATGTGAGTGTGTGTGGCAAAGACCAGGAGAACTATTTGTAAATTGCAACATTTCTCCAAGAATCTCTTTTGTGGGTGGCTCTGTAATGTTTTGGGGAGGAATTTGTTTCGACACCTGTACACAGCTGGTTCCTATTCAAAATGAAGTATGAATGTGGTTTATTAGAAAACATCGGTTGGGCATGTAATTCCAATTATAGGGCCCAATGTTCTATTCATGCAATATAACGCTCGTCTTCACGTGACTAGACTAGTTGTTGACTACTTAAATGATGTTAATATTCTGGTTTTTGAGTAGTCACCTAATATTCCAGACATTAATCTGATTGAGCACATATGGGATTATCTTAGAAAAGGTCCGCAACCGTACGCCTTCCCCTATCAACCACCATCAATTAATAGAAGCCATAGTTGAAGAATGAGAGAATATTCCTCAAGAAATTATTCGTAATTTAATCTGTAGCATGACAAGGCGTATATATGCAGTAATTAGCAGTACAGGAGGACATACTCAATATTGAGGTCGCATTGAAGCTACTAATTTGGCTTTTTAAGGTTAATTTAGTTTGATTTCCGTTTCTATGTTTTGCGAGTCTTCGAGGTAAAAACAAAATCTTTAAGTGGAAAATTAATCAAAATAAGACTATGTTCGCTAGTTTGTTTTTAAAATACCTAATTTTACATTACATTTGTGATTCCATATGCTTAATTTAAGTATCATTTATGTAATTATTGCAATTAAACAATGTAGTACGTTAATTTTGTCCAGCAGTTTATGTATAGACTAAACCAAGTTATATTGTATTATAGGCGGCTATATGTTTAAGTTGCAGTATACGTGTATCCATAAATATAAGATAAACTGGCACAATTCCACATTACCATACAGAAAAATAATGTGTATCGTACGTATATATGAAATTTTTCCACTGTGTTAGAATTTTCTATTGGATTAACGGCACTATTTTATTTGTTATACATCGTATTACATTTATCTGGTCAATATATTTTTCTGTCCGCCAGCATCTATGAATTGTGAATAACCAACAAAGACTTAAATTTCGTAAATGGTTCAACGCAAAAATATCCTTTAAAGTCAAATCCTTAATAGTATTGAAAAATATATGAATTTAAAGGTAAACTGAAATCGATACATTAATATTATTATTGTATATTACGTGTTGAAGGTTACGTTAGAAGAGTATAATATTGCAGTCTTTCTAACAGAGTTAACAAGCAAATAGTCATTAGACAGGAAGGAAAGATGCGTCAGAAAAAATAAAACTACGATTAAATATTTACTCTGTTAATATAATTAACTTTCCCGATTTGTAAATTAAACTAAAAAAACAAAGAATACAACTAAAATTAATCCTAGAAGACAAACAGTAACCAATCCAAATCGAAGTGAATAAATAGAGATAAAAAACACCAAAATAAAGACAGACCGATATGTATCATTATATTTATGTAACTAAAAATTGATAATCAGCTCTTGCCAATGGAAGAAACAGTGAATTCCAATAAATTTCGTAGCACAATACAAAATACTACGTTTGAAATTATGAATGAACGACTTATGAATAATACGCCATCTACCCCTCATTTCCCAGAAACAACTTACGTTGAATAACTATAAGATATATAAACAAGGGTAATATCATGAATAAATCAATTTATAGTATACAAAATTCTTGGGAATTAGTAGATTTTTATTTATGTGTGTACCAAATTTAGTGTAGATGTAGTTTCTTTATTTACAAATATCCCGACTGAATTAGCAATTACAATAATAGATAATAAATGGGAGTTGATTTCAGATTTCACAGATATATCGACAGATGATTTCATTGACATATTCTTAGATGTCTATAATGACTAGAGAGTATACTAGTGACCAAGTAATAAATAATAAACAAATAGTACAATATGTACAGAGGTAACCCAGTACAGATAAACTATGAGTGGAACACATGCAAAATTAAGTGTTTACAGATTTACAGCACCTCCTGCGGTGGAAGCTTATCGCACTCTTATCCCACAGAGTAAACATAATATACTAACACAAATATACCTGTTGACTATTGGTAAAATATAGATATTACGTAATTCCTGGCCTCTAACTTTACGGGGATCGATTGATTCCGGCAAGAGTGCTCTTTTATAAAAAGTTATGTTTAGGAAGTGGCTTCTTCCAAAAATGTTCATCTTTGAATATAATTTGATAAAACAACCCTTTTGGCGTTCATACAACAAAGTAACATTTATTTTTATTGGTTATGTTCAATTAACCTTGTACTTGGTGCATGTAGCTGTGATTATTTTTTAATAGTAGGCCACCGCTGTTATCAATAATCAAATATTTTATAAGTTTATTTTTTGTTGCTTCCTTCGGTGTTAACATCCTCGAATTATAAGGGCTTTTTATTTCAATAATGGCGTCGTCACCTACTAAGCCATCAGGAGATGCAGCTAAAAACGGATATTTCTGGTCTATAACAAAACCACAGCTTCTTATTTCTAAGCCAGAATTTTTTTCAAATTCGGCCAATGCTCTGCTTTCATTTTGTATGCCGTAGTGAGTTGCTGCAGATACAAAAAGTCTTCATAAAGTAGAGCCTTGTGTGCCTGAGTGTTGTGTCTTTGGCCTACAGTTAATTTTTGTATTTCTTTTGGATTTTCACTTTTCAATTTCTCAAGAAATGTTGCTTCTTTTTCCGAATAGGTCGCAATCTGCATATCGTCAGCATTGGCATTTCTTTCAACTACTTTTTTAAGCTCTGCTAAACGCGTCCGTTTCAACTATTCCTTGTGACTTTTTGGTCTGGACAAATACGCACCACGTTTGCGATTTCCCATTTTTTAAATTTAAATGTAATAACAAAAATTACGAACAATCAAGACTGAACGAAAATTTGCTAATGAAGTTATAGATAAACAACTTGCGATTTTATACTTCAGTTTTCCTACAGTAATACTAATTGGTAATTTGAGGAGGGGCTACAGCAAACACCAATGGCGGATACGCATCCCACTAATTACATTTTTCGATGAAGCTAATATGGTAATCCTACTCACGATTATTGTCCCCATTTATCCAAATGATATCCATAGTTCATGGTACATATAAAGAAATTGAACTGTTTTTTCCAATAATATTTACAATTCCCAAAAAATATTTATCAGTTACGTACATATTGCTTTAAAATATGGATTAACGATTTTATCTATAGGTTCATAACTTTCGAAGAAGTTCATAGGTGCTAATCTGTATGTTGCTGGCGAATAGAACAAAATTCCTTTTTTACTTGCTGTAGTACTATACTAAATGCATCTTGAAAAGGAAAAATTTACTTCCATAACTTGCCGGCTGTTTGTCCAACACGAAAGACGTGATGTATTCATTGAGTGCGAAACGAGATTTTTTAATCAAAACAGACCGTGTTGAAAATATATTAGGCCAGAACACGAGTAATTTAGCAAAACCATTGAATTAGAGAAGATAGTGGAAGGCGCACGATAATGCGCTTATCAACGAAAACCGTGCCCTTCTATTGGAAGAGTGTAGGTATATACACTGTTGGGCTCTTAGAAAATTATTATTCAGCAACATTGTGCCACCAAGTATAAATGCTAACTGCACCAATAATGACTATGATACAATACCGATTTTTGACCTTGGACTTTCAGAATGAGATATTGCAGACTTTCCACATTTCAAAATTCACATTGCTAATGACAACAGGTTTAATTGAAGTAGATAATTTGGTACTTTCTCCAATTAAGGGAATTAAAAAAAACTATTACAGACCGACATAATTATTCATTATTAGATATTAATTATTATAGAAATTTGATTAAATTTGTTTGTAACGCAAAATTATTATTTTCTGCCTAGAGTTATTTTTGAAATCGGAGAGGAAGTTATTTTGAGACACATGCAAAGATCCTTATTTAAAAAGGATTATGAATTTAGTTCAACAGCAATTCATGAGTGAAATAAAAACATTATTTTATCCTTCAAATCCAGTTGTCGATATTTCATATTATATATTTCATAGTATTTACTTATACTTATATCCTACGTCTACAGTAGGTAGAAATGGCCTATTTTTTTATATCTTGTAAATAGTTAATATTTCTATTTGACTTGTATTCCCTTTCAATGTAATTTTATCTGATGCGGCGTTATTTCAGATTATCACGCCAGCTAAGATTATCTTACATATTTTTGAATGAGTCAAACACGGATGGCCATCCCGTCCACTATGTTTATCCTTTTCTAGCAAGAATGTCCCGTTTTCTCACATTAGCGTTATTGAAAATGAGTGTAATGTCACATTTTGTTAGTAGGCAACTTAATATACAAAAATTAGAAATTTATTTTGGGTAAACTCTAGCCTTAAAACCAAACTACGGTCGACGGAAATATTTTGTCACTCACTCGTGTATTGAAATCGGACACGTCTCATTACGATTTTGACATTCATTTAGTTTTGTTATTAAGTCTGTTTATACAGTGCGCGGTTAAATTATTGAACAAATTCATTATTTTGCAAACAATTTACTTTTTGACAAGAAACCTGATATAGGTGACTTTTAATTTTAAATGTCGACCTTTTAAATCATATTCGAAAAATGTAACGTCATGGGTATTGACGAGGAGACGTAATCAGTAATTTCTTTAAATTGAAATATGGGTCGTGTAGTACCTCATTTGAAAAGTCTAGCTAACTATTGTTTTTACGAGGTAATAAATAAAATTTATTTTATTTTTCAGTTTGGTTTTAGTAGTAAATTATGGCTACCTTAAGTGAATGCCAATGTATAGAAATTTCAATTTTTATAGGATGTGGAGATGAAACGATATCGCATTTTTAATATTTAAATATGATGATATAAATATACCTTGTTCGGGCTTAGCAAATTCAGTAACAAACAGTCAGTCTAGTGTAAAGGCGACAATAAAATCAAAAACATCGTCATTTACAAGCGAAATTACATTAGTAGTTTTACCTACTAGACAAATTCAATCCCTAATAATATGAAATTAGCCGACACAAACTTTCATAAACCTGCTGATATTGATATTTTAATAGGAAGTTCATTATTTTATAATTTGTTGAGCATAGGTCAAATAGAATTACCTAATTCTTCACTCATATTACAAAAAAACAAAGTTGGGTTGGGTAATAGCAGGGGAAATACATTTAAATAATCCTCAAATAAATAAGAAATTATGTCACTTGGTAACATCAGAAAGAGAACTTAATAAATTTTGGCAAATAGAGGAAATTCCTTTTGCAAAGCAATATTCAAAGGAAGAGTTGGAATGTGAAAACCATTTTGTAAAAACTGTTAACCGTGATGATCAGGGTAGATATATAGTAAGTCTGCCATTTAATCATGAAAGGCATAAATTAGGTGAATCTTATAAAACCGCTCTGAAGCGCTTTTATTCATTAGAAAATAAATTATTAAATAACAGTGATTTGTATGACCAATATCGAGATTTCTTAGGAGAATATGAGAGATTAGGCTACCTTATTAGCATAACTAAACAAACACAATTGGAGAGGGGTTTTATTTACCCCACCACGCAGTAATAAAGTCATCCAGCAACACTACAAAGGTCCGCGTAGTGTTTGATGCTTCAGCAAAGACTGTTAATGGCTGCTCCTACAATACAGGACGATTTGGTATCGATAATAATGGAATTTAGGCTGTATAAATTTGTTTTAACAGCTGATATTGAAAATATGTTTCAACAGATAAAAATAGATTCAAAATAAGCCATGTTTCAAAAAATACTTTGGCGTGCAAATAAAAGTGATCCAATAAACGTATTTCAATTGCAAACAGTTACATATGGCACTGCATCAGCACCATTTCTCGCTGTTCGCTGTCTAAAACAGTTAGCCTTAGACGAGGGTAAAAATGATCCTTTAGCGGCATCAGTTTAATAAATGACTTTTACGTAGACGATTTATTGACAGGTGCAAATACGCTTCAAGAAACGGCAAATTTAAAAACTCAGCATGAAAAATTATTAAAATTAGGAGGCTTTAATCTTAGGCAATGGTCCTCAAACGAAACGCTGTTAATAAATGAAACAGAGAACTCAGATTTGAAAATTATTTGTTTACATCTAAGTGAATTACAAAAGTACTTGGGTTGTGGAACCCTTACTCTGATAGCATTAGTTGTTCTATAAATTCATTTTCAATATAGGAAAAGTAACTAAGAGAATTATTTTATCGGAAATAGCAGCTTTATTCGACCCTCTAGGTTTGTTGGGTCCCGTAATCACATTTTCTAAAATAATTATGCAAGAGCTTTGGAAAGCTAATCTTTCATGGGACGAATCAGTTCCTCATTCTTTACATATTTTGTGGTTGCAGTTTAAATCAGAATTACCGCTAGTAAATAACTGTCAAATCAAACGAAATGTCTTATTGTTAGATGACTTTGTTGATATCCAACTACACGGATTTTGCGATGCAAGTAATGAAGCTTATGGTGCTTGCATTTATGTAAGAACGACAGACAAAGATAAACGTCATAATGTGCAACTTATTTGCGTTAAATCGCGAATAGCGCCAATCAAAGTAATTTCTCTGCCACGCCTTGAACTTTGCGCGGCAACTTTGTTATCTAAATCGTTTAACCTTCCTATACTCACGTCAAAATGAAAGACGTATACTATACTATATAAATCGGTCTCACAGACCGTATGCGTGAGTATAGGAAGGTTAAAGTAACACAGGAAGCACTAAATCTAAAATTTGATAAAGTACACTTTTGGTCAGACTCATCTATTACTTTAAATTGGATAAATACGTCACCGCATTTGTTAATAACATTCATAGCTAATAGGGTATCGGAGATTCAAACAAATATGGAGTCATGCGAGTGGCACCACGTCTCAACACGCGAAAACCCAGCAGATTTTATATCTCGTTGTCAAACACCGTCAGATTTTTTAATGTCAAAGGGTTGGTTCACGGGACCGACTTGGTTATCTGATGAAGAGAAAAACTGGAAAATAGCTCCATTAATAACAAAAGATATTCCTGAAAGGAAAAGAAAGGTAGCTCTTGTAAATTCCTTAAAGCAGATACACATATTTGAAAGATTTTCTTCAATGATAGCGTTGACGCGATTTGTTGGATGCTGCTTAAGACTCATTAAAAATCAGAAAACAAATTCTAAAATCATGAGTGAGCTTAATGCTCAAGAATTGCAAGAGGGACGTATACGTGTCATAAAAATAATACAAGCTCAGAACTTTTTTGAGGAAGTAAAGGCAATTAAAAATAATGAAATTTTAAACAAAGTTAACAAGATTTCTAATCTTAATCCATTTATAGATGAGCAATCATAAGAGTAGGCGGCAGATTAAAAAATGCCGCAATCGGTTATTCCCAAAGGAATCCCATTTTATTGCCACCATCCCACTATGTCACAAAATTAATTATTCGTGAAGCACACGTTAAGAATTGGCATTCAGGAGTACGAGCAACTTTTAATTTTGTTACACATAATTATTGGCCTTTAGATGGTAAAAATCTTACTCGTTTTATCACACATAAATGTGTTGTTTGTTGTAAGTTAAATCCGAAATTCCCAAGTTATATTATGGCAAATTTACCTGCAAAGCGTGCTTTATCAGCTAGACCCTTTGAAAACTTAGGGATCGATTACAGCGGTCCATTTCTAATTAAAGAAAAGAAGGAAAGAAATAAGGCGAAAGTCAAAGCTTAGGTAGTAGTTTTTGTATGTTTTGTAACCAGAGCCGTTCATTTAGAATTAGTCACAGATTTAGCAACTTACGCATGCTTGTCGGCAATTAAGCGAGTTTTTGGTAGAAGAGGGTTATCAAAAAATATATATTCCGATAACGCTGCGAATTTCATTGGTTCAAAAAATAAAATACTGCAATTAAAGGGTTTACTTCATTCATCCAAACACAATAACTCATTCATTAGCAAACGAGGGTGTTAACTGGCATTTTATGCCTCCACGTGCTCTACATTTTGGAGGATTATGGGAAGCATGCGTGAAATCTTTCAAGTATCATTTATCTTATATGATACTTCTCTACCACAATTAGGTCAATGAAACAAGACTGGTTTTGTTTCATTGACCTAATTGTGATAGAGAAGTATCATATAAGATAAGTATAAAAGGTCACGAAATATATATATATATATATATGGTAGTATGCTTGATGTTTGTACATATGAGAAATTCAATTAAGGAATTCCCCAATATGTATCAAAAGTGCGTATTTTTGCAGTTTCTACTCTACACGAGTGTACAACTATTTTTCGTACATCCTCACGCAGAGCTGCTGTTACGCTTAATCGGGTAATCCACCGTGGAAAATGTGATAAGTAATATGATTGGAAAACTACCTTCCACCATTTGCAGACGCGTTTCGCGGTTTACCGCTCATCAGTGCAACTTTTGTGAGAAGTAGTTTCTAATCATATTACTTATTATATATATATGTATACATTTAAGTATCATTTATATAGAACAGTAGGAAATAATTTATTCACTTACGAACAATTCTATACGTTTGTACTGCAAATCGAAGCAATTCTAAATTCATGCCCCTTAACACCACTTTCCTCGGATCCCAGGTTCCCAGGTCACTTTCTTATAGGTGATTTATTAAAAAGTTTACCGGAGCATGATCTTCAAGATGTGAAAATCAATAGACTCTCTTTGTGGCAACACATCCAGAGATAAAAGCAAAATTTTTGGCAACGTTGGCACAAGGAGTATCTGAACCAGCTACAAACTAGAACCACATGGCATTCAGGCAATGCTATTACCATCAGGGTCGGAACGATGATCAGCATAACAGATGAAAATTTACCACCGATGCAATGGAATCTTGGACGAATTGTAGAGGTGCATCCAGGAGACGACAAGATCATCAGAGTGGCGACAGTGAAAAGTGGATCAGGGATTTACAAAAGGAGTGTAAAAAAATTGTGCCCTTTACCCATACAAATCAATTAAATGGATTCCTATATTCTACTATTAATTTAACTGAATTCAAAAAACTAAAGATGTATTGAATGAACTATTATAATTATAATCATTTTATTATAAAATTATTTTGTAGGTATTATTGTAATTTAATCATAGGTTTGTTCGTAGAGTAAATTGGAAACCGTTGTTGGCAACTAATATTCAATCCGCATGCCCGACTGGAAGCAGTTGAAAATTTGTCCTAAATTTAATGCTCTACGAACATAAAAGAGAAGAAGGAATGCGTAATTTGTTCTGAAGGTGGCGCAAAACTCAGTTTTTGTATGTCTTTTGAAGCATTATTTATCTAAATGTAGTAAGAATGTGGGGAAAACAACAAAAACGACACATATTCACAAATGAATATCGTCAACGTACAGATGTGGGACAGATCATGGAATAGATCACCACCGATTAACAAGTAATCTGGGAGTCAACATTACTAAAGTTGGCGCTTGCCATTGCGCATGTGTCAAACCAAAAATTTTCAATTCTGTAAGTAATTATTCTGACGGTTGCCAATCGGTTGGAAATTGAATAAAATTCACTCTGCGAACGCCGGATTTCTAGTCCTCAGTTTGAAATTTTACTCTACGAACAGAAATATATAAATACGCATGCGTCTGACGGTTGCTGATAGTTGCTGATTGCTCTACGAACAAACCTCATATTAATTCTTTGTAGCGGCAGAAAGAAACAAGCTCACATTAGAATGTACAATCTATAGGATTTTTTGCCGTAATAACGTAAACGTAAATGCTTATTGTAGTATGGTAATACTCCATTAGTAAAATTACCAATAAAAAGATATAAATTTTATAGAAAGCATTTTTAAGAAATAGAAAAGCGTTGTAAATATGTCCACACAAATACACTTTAAGCATTTCAAAATCTAGAATTCCAAATTGCTATAACGATGTACCGAAAAATAAAAGAAAGGAGTTTGTTTATGATAAGCGACGGAATGGGATGGTTGACGAAAAGAGTCAGATAAAAAGTTATACAAAATACCAGGGTTGAAAAGAAGCAGACCACATCAAAAAGAAGTTGTTGTTTACAAACGAAGAACAGACCAAAGAAAAAAGAAGTACAATAAAAGGAAAAGACCAAAGAAAAGAAGTGAAGAAAGAATTCAAGAGGGAGGGAAAAGTTAAGAATTAGAAAACAAATTACACTTATACACACTAGGTAATATATTTTGATTGTATTGTTCATTATTTTGTTAATATAATACTTAAATTTTGTAAATATTAATTGTAATAATTTATGCTTTCTATAAAATTAACCAAAAATTATCATACTACAATATACATACAAGAGTAGACACATTACATTTAAAAATTATAAATTTTGAACATAGTCGTTCAAGGCGGGCGGCATGTTGCGTCGCGAGTCAAGATATTTCGTTGACATCAACCGATGTACATTTACGTTTTTTACGGTGCTCTTGGGTCGGTTTATACCTGCTCCAACGGGCATACAACCCCGGGAAGACAGAAATATTTGCTATTTTTCTTCCCCTAAAATATTCTACATACTTTTTTATCCATCAGATTTGAACGAACACTCGACGTATTAACGCAGTCAGAAATACTTGTCCATTGTACATATGTTTACAATTAAATATTTTAAAACTAGACAAACGAAATTATTGACACAATATTAAGTTGGCGTGTGAAAGTATGTGAATTGATTTACTTCATCCAGACAAAATAAATTCTATGTACTTTTTTAAAATGTCATATCCACCAATAACTAGCTTTAAATGAATGATACTCTATTTCATTTTTGCCTGCAGCGTCCATCTGTCAAGTCCAAGTCCAAGTATGGTACAAACAGATTAATGGGTCTAGGATATGTTGTGAGGGCATGTCCCCAGAGTACTAGGCTAAAAGGATTTGTTCCAATGGGCCTTGGTTTCCGAGAAAATCGAAGTCAAAGTTTCATGCGTACCTATTATACTTGTACATTTTGTACGTTACCAAGCGAACAGCGTGGTGTAGGCAGCAAGACGCTTGGCTTGCACCCCGACGATCGGGTTCGCGTCCTGCTTGGAGTATTTGCGCCGACCTGTCCCCCATCCTTATTTTGTGTGCGTCGAAATTAGAAAACGGAAGAGATATTTTTTAAATTTGAGCGACTAATGTTTTCCGGTATCGCTGCTGAAAATCTGTGCGCCTGTAAAGAGGTAGCATTTATTATATGTGCTTGGTGCTGCATTGTTCTGTGCTTTCGGTGTTTTTATGATAATTATCACCCAGAATTGTGTACACCTTTTTAAGCTTGCGATGATAGCGACTGTGAATAAATAACGGTGCATTAACTTTGTATTAAACTTGCATTAAATAACATTAAGTCAAATAATGAGTGAATACTGTGTTATAGTTTATTATTTCCTGATCATTTATTGCCTGTCTGAAGGATAAAATCCAGTGAGGACTCGTCGTATGGGTACGCACAGCATAAGCGTGGATAAAAAAGGGTAGAGGATAGTCACCGCAAATATTCCGTGCAGGACGCCAACCCTGATCGTCGGACTGATTTAGCGCGCCTTGATTCTTGCGCCACGCTGACTCGCTTGGCTACGTACAAAATGTACAGGTATAATAGGTACGCAAGGAATTTTGACATCGATTTTCTCGGAAACTATGGTCCATTGGAACAAATCCTTTTAGCCTAGAACTCTGGGGACATACCCTCACAACATATCCTAGACCCATTAAAATCCGTTTGTACCATACTTGGCGGTCCCATTGTGAGAAGATCTATATCGTGGATAATATTTCCGCTGTTTAGCGCTTCCTTAAATCTTATCAGAACATATTCTGTAACGTATGTACTTTTGTCCTTGTTAGTGTCACCCCGATCAACACTTGCTTCCCATCTCTGAAGTTGCCTACTTGATTTTACCTGGAACAAATGGACGCGAAAGATACAAATGCTATTATTAGTATTGATGTATAAAACTGCACAAGATATCTTTATGTACTAGTTTTAGAAACTTTCCCTTACCTATTTTAATGTTTAGATAGAATAAGAAATTTACAGATAATGTCGAACAATTACAATAAGGGTCATTTGGTCGTTGCACTGTGTGTTTTCACATGCAGCTTTAATGGTTTTCACAAATGTTATTTGTAAGCTTGTGCTTGATTGCACCCAGTTTGCGAGTAAATTGTGTTAGTTCTGTCATTGCTATAGTTTGTTTGTATTTTTGATTAGTTGCGTTTGATATTTCTAAATAGAATGTTTGTGGACATTGTAGTTAAAAAATCGTAAAATTGAGTTGAATAGAAGAAATGTTGTATACAAATATTTATTGTGATTGGTGAACCGTGCTATGAATTTGTAATATCCTTGCAAGACTCTTTATCAAACATTGGGTTCGGCAAAATTTACATTGCAAAAACACAGCAACAATAATCTTGAAAACAATTTAATCAAAAAGGTGCTCAGAATGTAACTAATTTACCGAAATTCAAAGGCCAATACAACAGCTGGTTGGAATTCAAAGATACCTTCGAATCATTAATTCATATAATCTATCAATATTACACAGAAATTTCACTATTTACGTGCGTCACTTGAAGGTCAAGCAATGCAAGTTATTCAAGCATTGGAATTTTCCGCAAGCAATTACTTGATAGCTTGGGAGCTTTGTGTAATCGGTACAATAATTCACGGCTACTAGTACATAATCACATTAAATCGATATTTCTAATAGACACTATAACTAAAGACTCACAGGGACTCACAATTAACAAGTTTCACAAGTGAGTTCGGGAATCTAGCGCTCCCGAGGTACCCGAGCTAAAATCCAAACTAAGGTGTAAGGTAACGTGCCGAGAGTTGCGTGGCCACAGGGGAATGCGGTATTTAGCGTTCCTCTCGAGACACCAGGCGAAATCCCTTGTATTTAGCCTTACCCGATTAAGCACAGCTCTGACCGGGCGAACATATACTTCCCTAGCTATTCCGATGTTTGACGGGGAGATTCATATAGCTAAGCTATCTGGGATTTCCAAGGCTACAGTGTAAAAGCTTGTGAAACAGTGCCAAGATTACATACAGGCAACAAGAGCCATAATCTAGGCCAACTTCACTAGGCATGCACAAAGGGGCCAGGTTAGTCCATATAATGAAGTTAGGCCTCAACGTAAAGAAAGGACGGAAGTTCAAAGAAGGCAGAGGTCGGGGGCAGTATCGCCCTCGAAGCTGTTAAGTCTAACTAATGGACCAAAGCTGGAAAATGTGCTCTAAGGAGGCATGAGGACCACAATAGATCTGGAAAGGTCGCAGTGAAACAGGCATCATTACCACCTCAAGTAATTTCATCTAATCTAATAAGCCTCGTCTATGGTGTTGAGAAATCTATTAAATACCATTTCTAAACATTTAAGATCATTGGCTACTTTAAATCAACCCACCAATCATTGGGATACCCTAATTATCTTTATCGTAACCACCAAGTTGGACAAAATCACTGCCCAAGGATGGGAAAGATTTAAACCAACAAATGAATTCCCTACATTAGACGATGTTTACATTTCTTAGCTCAAGAGCTGATTTATTAGAAATATTAAAGATAAAGATCGCAACAATATTAGACAAGTTTCATTATCAATACAAAAACGCAAATGTAAATTTTGCTAGCAGTCATCCTTGATCTATTTCTGCAACGATTTTAGTCAAATATTATTATTGTTATGTCCTTAACTATGTGGTTAGGTGGTTAGGTAGACGAGTCACCCTAGTCGATACTATTCTTTATGCTATATTTTTACGTTATAAATACGTTTTGCATGATCTTACCATACCGTATTCAATGTGTCTACTCTACCTGTGTGTTCTGTGTGTATGTAGCCTATGTGTTGCGCATGTTGTGTTGCCTATCTCAATACATAACAATTATCAACAACACTTATTTCTGTAAGCGAATGTAAGCGATTCACAAGTTTTGCATGATTGTAGAGTTTTGCTAGACAGTGACCCCCATCAAATTTCATTTCTACCGATTTGTTCAATAAATTAAACATCTCAAAACTACCAACAAATATTTCTGTTATAGGAATTAACAAAAATTCATCATTATAAATGTGATATAAAATTAACATCTAAAATTGGAAGAGCCAAATAACACTTCAGTTTCTTTAGCTGATGATATTGAATGTGAGCAAATTTTTTAGACAATGTGCTTAAAAACGATGAAGGTGGTTTTGTTGTATGAATTACATTAAAATATTCTTTAAATGAATTAGGTGATTCTAAGGCAACTGTAGTTAAACTTTTTTACAGTTAGAGCAAATTCTTAAACCAAATCAATCATACAAAAATCAATATGTGGAGTTTATAAATGAATACATTAGTCCCAAACACATACCTTGTGTCTCCAAAATTGATGAACAAAAATTGTTATATTTTCTTTCTCATCATGCAGTTTTAAGAAATCAAAGTTTAATTACTGAACCACGGATAGTTTTTGACGGTTCAGCAACAGCAACAATATAATCGTCCTTTAATGACATACAACACTCTGGACCAACCATACAAAATGACATTTTTTAAATGCATTTAAGATTCAGGCAACAATCATTTGTCGTAACAGCCGAGATTACAAAAATGTATGGGCAGATAGGCAGGCAGGTCAGGATAGGATAGGCAGGGTGGTCAGCTGCTAGCCTATGTAGGGGAACAACGCAATGCTCCCACGGACACTGTGCCGAAACTGCTAGGCTGTGCGGAAGCCCGGCTATAACCTCCTCGTGGTGGCCACTGGTAGCAGGAGCCTCAGTACGGTCATGTCTCTGCTGGGGTGACTGGCTAATATAGTCGGACTAAGAGAGAAAAGTCTAAACAATCCCCAATCCAAGAGGGAACAGCATATCTCGAGAGATGAATGGCTAGTGGGTTAATCTAGTCTCTAATATGCGGACTTGGGATGCCCGGGCGAGGTCCCATTTCAATAAATGCCTTACTGCGCTACCGGGGCACTGGCGTAGTTGACCATCCTTTCCCCTTTACTCGTGGGAACATGATGGAACACAAAAAAGAAAATAATAAAGAGGCACAAACACCTCAAAAGGAACTAGAGGCAGAAGAGGACGTAAGCCCTCCTTCCATTCCCGATACAGGAAAAGCGGAATGAAGTGTCTCCAAGCAAATTTTCACCATGCTAGAGCCGCATCGGCCGAAGTTAGCAGGCGGTTTGCTGATGGGACCATCAACATAGGGCTCATCCAAGAGCCGTGGATATCAAGAGGCCGCATTCAAGGCCTCAAAACACAAAATACTCAGGTAATTTATGACACGCGCGCAATCAAACCAAGAGCTGCGCTTATCATGAACACCGATATTAATTTCTTGCCGCTCACAGAATATATGGACGGCGACACTGCAGTGGTGCTAGTTGAGTTGGACAAATATCAAGGGCCTGGTGGAACACTGCAGATGCCACAGAAAGACCCTAATCATCGGCAGTGATGCAAACGCCCACAACCTAGTCTGGGGTAGTACGGATACAAACAACAGAGGTGAGTCACTCCTAGAATATCTATTACTATCAAATATGGGGATTGTAAACAAGGGGAATAATCCTATGTATATAAACGCCATTAGGGAAGAGGTTCTTGACTTGACCCTCGTAACCAACAAATCTTTTGATATGATCAGCGACTGGAAGGTCTCTGAAGAGGACTGCACGTCGGACCATAAACATATTCTTTTTGAAGTGAGGGCCAACAGACTGGTCGAAATATTCGGAAGATCTGCAGTCAAAAATTAATGGAAACATATTTCCTACCACATCAATTGGGGAGCTGGATTCATCAGTCGAGAAATTAACTGATGCTATCATATCCTCATTTCAAGACAGCTGCCCTCTCAAGATAAAATCCTCCACGAAGAGGGTACCTTGGTGGAACAAAAATCTTGAGAAAACTACACAGAATAGCAAGACTGGAATTTAATAAGGCCAAAATCAAAAAAGTGGGATAGGTACAGAGAGGCCCTAACCACATATAATAAGGAGCTAAGGAAGTCTAAAGGGAAATCATAGAGGCTACTCTGTGAAGAACTTAGAAACGTCCCGGCCACGGCCAGGTTGCACAAGGCCCTTTCAAAAGGGGCCACAAATCCGGCAGGTACACTAAGGGAGACAAATGGCACCTATACAAGTAGTTTCAACGAAACACTAGAGCTTCTTCTCAGAACTCACTTCCCTGACTGCAGGTTTAAAGCGTCGGGTGCCGATGCTCAGGTGGCATCGCGTTATGGTCGGCGCGGTACAACGAACCAGGTCATTAGGAACATAGTAATCTTTGAAAAGATAGAAGAGGCTGTAAATTCTTTCAGACCCTACAAATCACCGGGGCCGGATGGTATTTTTCCGGCATTACTATCAAGGGGAAGTGCTACCCTCTTTCGGGTGATGGTCGACATCTTCCGATCAAGTCTAGCACTGGGATATGTTCCAAGGATTTGGAGGGAAGTAAGAGTTATTTTCATACCAAAGGAAGGGAATAAACCCCCGGAATCTCCCAAGTCCAACAGACCAATTAGTCTATCCTCCTTTATGTTGATGACAATTGAGAAGCTACTAGACCAATACCTTAGGGTGGAGGTACTATCTCTGAGTCCATTGCATGAACTTCAATTTGCCTACCAGAAGGGCAAATCAACTACTACGGCATTACATAAACTGGTTCTAGATATCGAAAAGGCCTTGAGTTCCAAGCAGATAGCCTTATGTGCATTCATGGACATTGAGGGTGCCTTCGATGCGAACTTTCTCGCAATGGAAACTGCACTCTGCGGATGACATCTCTGTAATAATTAGGGGTAACGATGTAGGGACGATTGCTGAACGGATGCAAAATGCCCTGAACACAACATGGGAATGGTGCAGGCTGGAAGGTTATCAATTAACCCAGAGAAGACAACCATCTTACCATTCACTAGCAAAAGGGGAATGGATATCCCCACCTTAAAAGTAAACGGTATCGAAGTCGTCCCCAGTGATAAGGTGAAATATCTGGGAATTATCCTGGATAAAAACTTACCTGGGAACTGCACCTCGAGTCAGAGCTAAATAAGGCCACAAAAAACCTTTGGAGTGCTAGACAACTACTTGGTAGATCTTGGGGTCTGAGCCCCAAAATGACCTACTGGATATATACCCAAATGGTTCAACCCACAGTACTGTACGGCGCTCTGGTATGGTGGGGTAAAACCAAACAGAAAACAGCCATATCGAGGCTATGCAGGGTGCAGAGACTTGCGTGCCTATACATCACAGGGGCTATGAAATCAACCTCAACGACGGGCATGGAAGCTCTTCTGAACTTGACACCGCTGAATGTGGCCGTGAAAGAGGAGGCAGCTCCGCAAGCAATCTCCATCTATAGAAAGGAAAAACTTAAGGCAGGGAACCATACTGGACATCTTACAATCCTGAAGGAAATCGAAGACATACTTTGTATGTCTCTAGCAAGCGACCACATGGATCCCATCTTTTGCTTCGATAGGAAGTACGGGGTCGTTTTCCCGACAAAGGGATGAGTGGTGCGCAAGCCCAAGATGGATGCGGGATGGATCGCAAAAGTGGTACACAGATGGTTCCAAAACGCTCCAAGGAGTGGGGGCAGGAACAGTGTGGCCTAGAACACACAGGTCAATAACTTTGAGCAAGGACACCTCAATCTTCCAAGCGGAACTATACGCAATAGTGGAAACTGTAGGAATCCTATCCGAAAGGGGACACAGGGGAATACGAATCAAAATATTCTCGGACAGCCAATCAGTTCTTAAGGCCCTGAGCAGTTGTACAATAACGTCCAAATTACTATTGGAATGTCACAATATGCTTAACGGCCTGGCCACTCGGAACCAGATTACTCTGGTCTGGGTGTCAGGATATAAGGGGCACGGGGGAAATGAGATGGCAGACATCTACGCAAAAAAGGGGCTGGGAGAAACCTTACTGGACCTACCCCACCTTTTGGGTTTAATAAAGGTTTCCTTAAAGGGGAGATAAAGAAGTGGACAGCATCCATCACAATAAAACACTGGAATGACACCAGCGGGCTGGAACATTCCAAAAAGTTTCTGAGCTTCGAAGCTAGGAGGGTAGACCTCGCCCTAAAACTGGACAGGAGAAGCTTAAGAACACTGACAGGGGCACTCACAGGCCACTATACCTGCAACAAGCACCTACACATAATGGGCTTATCCAACATGGACACTTGCAGATTCTGCGGTGAAGAGGAGTCAATGGAACACTTGATCACTAACTGTGGGGCACTAGGCCACAGGAGATACAGATTACTACATGTATATACGCTGAGTGAAGAGGACCTATTTACACTCCCATTGAAGGAGCTGGTCCTGTTCCTAGACGTATTAAATAAATAAATAAAAAGAAAAAACAAGGGGAAGCACAATAGATCAACGTGGTCGCAGTGCAAAGGGCCACTTTGAGCCAGACCCCACCTCATTACAATAAAATAGGCAGATACAAGCACACCCTGAAGATAGACATCTTCAAAATATCGTTTGGAGAAAGTGTTCAGACAGCGATATATCTGTTTCTCAATTAAATACGGTAACGTATGGTACCAAAGCCGCACTAAACTTGGTTATTCGCTGTTTAAAAAGTTGGCTGATGATGTTAAATATGAGTATCTAGTTTCCTCCGGTATCAATAGCGACTTTTATGTAGATGATCTGACAACCGGCTTTGAGACTGAAACCGAAGCAATTTTTACATGTCAAGCAATCTCAAGAATACTTGAGAGTGCTGTTTTCCTTTGTATAAATGAAACTCAAAGAGTATAAATTTATTAATTAAGTTACAAGGTGATTCTGCGTACTTACATGGAAGGCTGGGAGAGAAGATATTTATGGAACCTCCAAAAAGGCAGAAAGAAATTCTGGAGACCATTATCTGGAACGAGGACAGCTCAGATATAGGCGTCAAGGCAAAGCAGTTGAAGAAGTAACTTACCGATGGAGACAAGGTATGCAAACTTAACAAGTCTTTATATGGTCTATGATAGGTTGGAAGGGTATGGCATTTGAAGCTCGACTCGATTCTAAGAGAGTACGAGGCCAAACTCACCAGTGCCAACCTGTGTCTGTACTATATCGGTCAACGAGAAGAACTGACGTTGATAGTTACCTACGCCGATGACATATTTATCGCTTCTAGGAGCGCTAGAAGCATCGACCTATTAGGAAAATACCTGCCAAGTAAGTTCGAATTGAAGGAGCTAGGCCAAGCCGAGTAGTGCTTGGGCATAGAATTTTCCAGGAATAACGGCAAGGTACTCCTGCAGCAGTTAGGGTATGTCAACGATCTGTTAAAGCGTTTCAACATGAGCGAATGCAAACCGGTTGGGACTCCCATAGAGTTCAATGTTAAATTGAGAAAGATAACAGACACTCCGAACGAATGTAGGGAATTACCTTTCAGGGAGTTGATAGGAGCTCTGACCTACTTATCTGTAGCGACAAGACCCGACATCTCATACGCTCTAAACTATCTCAGCCAATACAATAATTGTTATGACAAGACCCATTGGACGGCGGCCAAACATATTTTAGGATACCTGAAGGGTACATCAAACCAAGCGTTAACTTACAAACCAGGTAAGGAAGAGAAAACATGGAGGAAACGTCGTACACAGGACCTTGAACCTTGAACGGTGGCCCAATTACGTGGAATGCCAGAAAGCAGCGTACGGTGGCCCTTTCCTCCACGGAGGCTGAATATATGGCTATAACTGAAGCCGTGAAAGAAACCCTATATTTGCAGAAACTATTAAAATAGTTAACCCCACAGGAACTGCAAAATGTAACTGTACTCAATAAATGTATATATATATATATATATATATATATATTTCGTGACCTTTTATACTTATCTTATATGCTAGATCTCTACCACTAATAGGTCAATAAAACAAGGCTGGTTTGAACGATAGTTATACATATTTTCAGAACGTTTACAAACGTTTTCGGAATGCCTTCTTCAGTGAAAATATAACTAGATAAATATATAAACAAACATTTGTTTTTTATTTGGGAACTATCAACAAAATAACTAATGACTAGGATTTCTTGATATAGAGGATGTGTAACCAACTTTAATATATATATAAATTATTAAAACTAAATTAATGTGTAAACATACATGCAAATTAAGTAAAACCTTATATCAAAAAATCTTTGTCGAAACCTTTACAATTCTGTTCAAGGACTAGGGAAAACCCAAATTTAAAAACCTAGCCAAAGGTTTCCTTCTTAAGAAATGCAAATGTCATTTTAACAAATTGCTATATACATTACTTAAATTTTGAATATCGGTTCTGAAATTAATAGTTTTAGTGTCTTTCTGTATATTTATCATTTCATATATTAGTCTTTTTTATAATTATTCTCTGTTTTTAATATAATTGTGTTTTCAAAATCAAAGTAATGCCCAAGATCTTTGTAATGCTTTGTTACAGCGGTCATTGCACCAAAATCATTATTTAAAGAATACTTATGGCTATACAACCTTTTCTTTAAATATTGTTTCGTCTGACCGATGTAACAACCATCACAGTCTTTACAGTTTATTTTATAAACTACATTACTCTGATTTTGTTTAATTATTTTAGATTTAGTATTAGTAAAAGAGATCTGTTACTATAATTTGGAATGAAAGCAATGTTTATGTTGTTTTTATTAAACTCTTTTTTATTTTTCGCTTAAACCTTTTTAGAGGAATTAAAAATAATAACAATAAATGTTATAACGCTATTCCTTATAAAAAAGGTCACGAAATATATATATATATATATATATACATTTAATTTATTGTTTCTAGCCACAAAAATAGAAACTGTCATGGAACCAAATGCGGAGAGCCCTGTTCTACAACATAATGAAAGAAGATTTAAGATCTTACTAGAAAAAATGGCTCGTCAAAAGAATAGACGCATTTTCCTTTTGAAATGCAGGTGTCATAAGATCTTTCCAAATTTTATTAGTAAGACCATGAATATCGGTTTTAAAAATGATTCAATAAAACGTAAGTTCAACAAAATTAAATCCGAATTCTGTAAAAAGACGTTAGATTTATCAGTAAATGAATGTTATATTAAAATTAAAATGTTAGAGAATGACATTTCTAATGTTAGAAATGTCATTCAAATGTCGTTACAGGATTCGAATCAATTTTTTAATGCAGCTAATATAAACTATGAAAGAACTTTTAATAAAATAAAACAAAACAATATTAATAAATTTAACCAGTTAATAAAAAATGCAGGGGTTGATTACCCAATTTTACAAGAAGATTGGATAATCAACCTAACTGATAAAGAGATTTGTCAAAATGTTAAATTAATTTTAAGTCTAGGTCCTAAGTTTTCTATAGATTTTAATGTCATACCGATAGATGATTTTATTTGTAGTATAGAAAATATCGTTCAAAATTATGAGGAAAACTTAGAACCTAACTTACGACATAAGTTGGTTAACATTTTGACAAATTACAAAAATACAGAAAACAATAAAAATAATAATAGTAACAATAATATCTTACAAAAGCTTTTAATGAAACAAAAAAATTTTGAAATCTAATAAAGATATTATAATAACTAAATCAGATAAAGGAGAAAAAACCATAATTATGAATAAGATTGATTACGAAGCCAAAATGAATTCCTTATTGGAAGATAATCAAACTTATTCGGTATTATTATCAGACCCAACAAATAAATTACAAAATGAAATAAATAAACTAATAAATAGTTGGTTTTAAAAAATATATTTCTAAAGATTTAAGTAACCATTTAAAAATTCTAAATTCTATATCTCCAAGAATATACGGTATTCCCAAAATACATAAAGATAATATTCCTTTACGTCCAATCGTAAATTGCATTAATTCCCCCACTTACAATTTTTCCAAATTTTTATCTAAAATTTTAAGCAATATTGTAGGTAAAACTACATATAATGTGAAAAAATCATGGGAATTTGTAGATTCGGTTAGAAATCAAACAATTCCTAATAATTACGAATTAATGAGCTTAGATGTTGTTTCTTTATTTACTAATATTCCTGTGGATTTAGCACTAAAAATTTTAGATAAAAAATGGAATTCCATAAAAGATTTAACAGATCTTCCAAAGGAGGAATTCATTGCAGCTTCGAAACTTTGTTTAAATTCTACTTATTTTACATATCAAAATAAAATTTATAAACAAATTTTCGGTACTGCAATGGGTTCTCCATTATCAGCAGTTATCGCAAACCTGGCAATGGAGGACCTAGAGCAAACTTGTTTGGCAAAACTAAATTCTAGTGTAAGTTTTTACAGACGTTATGTGGATGACTGTTTTTGTTCCGTAAGAAAGGATAGTATTGATGAGATATTAGATTCATTTAATAGTTATCATAATAGATTAAAATTTACATATGAGAGGGAATCTAATAACTCATTGAGTTTCCTGAACGTGACAGTCATGCATAATGACGGCATTGTAAAAACAAATTGGCATATAAAGTCTACCAATACAGGAAGACATTTAAATTATTTTTCAGAAACATCAAAATTACATAAAATTAATGTAGTTACCGGTTTAGTTGATCAAGCGGTTAGATTAGCTAATCCTGAATTTAGGGAAAAGAATTTAAACAAAGTTAAAGAAATCTTAGATAAAAATAATTATCCAAATAGTTTTTATGAAAAAATAATAAAAAATAGAATTAACAAATTATACAATAGAGGAATTAAAAATAATAACAATAAATGTTATAACGCTATTCCTTATAAAAAAGGTTTAAGCGAAAAAATAAAAAAGAGTTTAATAAAAACAACATAAACATTGCTTTCATTCCAAATTATAGTAACAGATCTCTTTTTACTAATACTAAATCTAAAATAATTAAACAAAATCAGAGTAATGTAGTTTATAAAATAAACTGTAAAGACTGTGATGGTTGTTACATCGGTCAGACGAAACAATATTTAAAGAAAAGGTTGTATAGCCATAAGTATTCTTTAAATAATGATTTTGGTGCAATGACCGCTGTAACAAAGCATTACAAAGATCTTGGGCATTACTTTGATTTTGAAACCAGAATTATATTAAAAACAGAGAATAATTATAAAAAAAGACTAATATATGAAATGATAAATATACAGAAAGACACTAAAACTATTAATTTCAGAACCGATATTCAAAATTTAAGTAATGTATATAACAATTTGTTAAAATGACATTTGCGTTTCTTAAGAAGGAAACCTTTGGCTAGGTATTTAAATTTGGGTTTTCCCTAGTCCTTGAACAGAATTGTTAAGGTTTCGACAAAGATTTTTTGATATAAGGTTTTACTTAATTTGCATGTATGTTTACACATTAATTTAGTTTTAATAATTTATATATATATAAAAGTTAGTTACACATCCTCTATATCAAGAAATCCTAGTCATTAGTTATTTTGTTGATAGTTCCCAAATAAAAAACAAATGTTTGTTTATATATTTATCTAGTTATATTTTCACTCAAGAAGGTATTCCGAAAACGTTTGTAAACGTTCTGAAAATATAACTATCGTTCAAACCAGCCTTGTTTTATTGACCTATTAGTGGTAGAGATCTATCATATAAGACTGTACTCAATGACAATATTGGTGCTCTGAAGCTTGCAAAAAATGCAGCATTCCACGGCAGAACTAAGCACATAGATCTAAAGTACCACTTCTTAAGAGACGTTGTCAAGGAAGGTCTGCTGAACATTGGCTACGTCTCTAAGGAGGATATGGTGGCAGACATTTTCACTAAAGGTCTAGTAAAACACAAGCGTGAAAGGTGGGTCAATTTACTTGGAATGTCACTCGGATCGACCACGCCTTGAGGGGAAGAGTTAGAGTGATTGTTGGTGATCACTGTTAATAAGATACAATGCATCGGCCCGTCCGATTGGTGGCGCCTTCAATATAGCGAATGATGTTTCTCATAACATATGTCATAGCAATATGTATCTGTCGTCATTGTGCTGTCAATATAGTCTAATATAGTATTCATTTAGTTCAAAAAGCGAGTGTCTTTTTCTTCTGAGCTCCGACCCCTTCAATACTGTATATGTATATATATCTGATAGAATCGGTTAAAGAAGGACATGATTCCTTCAGTTATTTCCATTTCGTCGATACGAGTACTAGGTACTTTCCCTTAACCGTTCACTTGATATGATATGTAGGAAAGGGCACTTACGGGGGTGACAAGCGTTTTAGCCGTTTTCGAGCGGGACAAAAGTTGTTTACGCCACACACGGTTACAGTAAAAAGTGGGGTAAAAATGCATGCTTAGAATTTTGAAGAAACATTTTTTCGCTCACTTCGTTTTATACGCAAGGATAGTATACTGACAAGGATTGCTACATTTTGAGAATTTGTTCGCCTACCGATGACGTCACCTGGAGACCTAAACGCTATGTATGCATATATTGAAATAGATATAGTAATGGAACGCTCACGTTAATGTGGCTATGCAACGAAAAACGTGCCTTCTGTGTTGGAAGAGTGCAGATATATCGGTAGGGTATCTCTACCTTCTTCTCGCTCATTGACTGTTATCTATCTATCAGACTCGGATTTGGTTTTTTAACAACATTTATAGTTTAATAGTGAAAATTGTTAAACACTGTAGTGCATGTGGTTGTAAAAATGAATGGACTCCTTCTGGAAATATCAAATTTCACAGGCAATTATTTTTTAATTAATTATCAGTCCATTATCTAACCTCGATATTGGTTATCTCACAAAAAAGACATTGAAAATTGAACAATATAGATATTTACGATATAGTTAGCTTCGAAATCGTCAAATTTAAAGAGAAAGCCTTCACAGCGGGAGTTATTTCGGGACACATGCAAAGACCCTTATTTAAAAAAGGATTATAAATTTAGTTCAACAGCAATTCATACCTGAAATAAAAACATTATTCTATTCTTCACATCCAGTTAATATTTCATACGATCATAACATTTGTCAGCAGTACATATGCGGATGTAAGAATTGAAACGCATGCGAAGAAAAATTTACAAAATTAGGCGATAAAGCGAATATAAGACATAAGTTACACAAAACTGTTCTATTCTATACCACATATAGCATTAGTATTACGAAATATTTTATATGTACATAGCTAAATTAAATGTTTTTTAATTTTTGTAACGCAATGTATTCATGTAGTTAGTAGGTAGGTTTTTAATATTTTACCTATACTTATACATATGTTATGTCTATTGTTTGTAGGAATGATCTACTTTCTTATGTTATTTTGTAAATAGTTAATAGTTTTATGGAATACATTTTTATACATTACGTGGTGTCATTTATATATTTATCTGCATTACATTCGTTTTCATTGTAGCTTTACCTGTTGCGGAGTTATTTCAGATTATAGCGCCAGGTGCAAATATCTTGCATATGTTTGAATGAGTACAACAAGGATAGTGATACCCTACAGTATGTTAATCCTTTTCTAGCAGCAGTGTCCCATTTTGTCACTGTAACGTCAGCGTTCCAGTTAACCTTATACTTCATTGGCATATGTATGTATTGTATGTATATACTCTGCTGATAACCTATTGATGTACGTATTTCATTGATAATTCAACTTTATTGTAATAGTGATTAACATTTATCAAGAATAATTATACATATTGTAATTTTTATTTCAACGACAAACAAATGTGATGACACATGATCTCACACACAAATGTGATGTGAGATAAAAACGAGAAAACTAAAATTAAGTACACTCGAAAACGTTTATAAACAGTGACAGTTTATGACAGTTAGATCGGAGGCACGGAGGTCTCCAGCTGACGTCAGCCGATTGGCTAACATTACGAGTTAGGAATATAGCAATCCTGTTATGTATACTATTCTTGGCTAATCCGGTTGCGATAATGCTTGTGTGGTGAGGAGTTTACCGATGTGATATAGCGACAGTAAGCGATAAGATGAAGAACCAATATGACAACGAGCAAGTGTAGTTCGTAAAACGCCAAAAAAGATGTAGCCTCAAATTTCAGATTTGAAATAAACTTTAGATCGTAATAAAGAGAATTGATTATATTAAGGGGGCGGCTTGAGAGTTCATAGTCACCATGGCACCACTATCGAAAAACGGTACTAATTTGTAAGATACAAAACTGGGGAATTAAGCATTCTTTTTGTTAAAGACATTATTTTAAATAAACTATCATATTAACAGTTGTTCTACATATTAATATTTTTCAGTTCTTTTAATTTCAATAATTGTTTTTATTTTTATCAATTGTTACGTTATTTTTTACCGTGCCTGTATTTCGCGATTTTTCCGATCTCCCGATATTCCGTTTTTTTGCGCTTCATACAGCGCTCCGTTCTCGAACTTAATGTTGTTGTCGGAATCTGTAAGTTTTACTTTAATTTATAACTCCTTGTTTAATTTATGAAAATTTAGTTTGAGTTCGAATTTATGTATGATGTTGTTTCTCCTCCGTTTTGTGGTTTCCTTTTCTTTTTAATTATCAGTCTTGGATTCTTTGTTTGTGTTCGATACCGAGTCTTTATATAGCACCGTCTTGGTTCTTCTCGCCCACTCGCTCGCAATTTTTCGCTGGCTAGATAGCAGGTTTTAGTCGTACATCTCATTTTTCGGAAACCTCCTAATTGGATTGATTTGGGAGAATTATATATAATGGAGAGGTATCCGCCTGAAATTGTTCGGATATAGAAATTCGGCTAATTTTATTGGAGGAAGATTTTGAATATCTATCTGCCGTTCTATTTCCACTGGGAGATCTAATCTCTATCGAGCCACGTGCGGGGAGAATGACTTTTAAGCCGCCCAACACCTTAGGTATGTTAGGTTTTACTTAGTACTGTTTTTCTGATTGGTGATTTTGTTTTAGGCTTTTATTTTATCTTATTTTATTTTTTGCGCCGTATTTCTCATTTACCTACTTTGTTCGTTTTACTTCCGTATGGAATCAATTGGTATAGGAGTTTTTGGGTATCCTGTTGCACTTCGCCAGGATTGCTGGCTGCGCTGTTTCTTTGGTGAGCGTTTCGATTTTTTTAGCGGTTCAGGACTGGCACCGAAATTACTGTCGAGAAGCTACACGTTGCGACCTACAATCCGTGGACAACAACCACACACAGCTAAGTACCTTGTCAGGAGCCCAGCTCCACCTTCTTTATCAGTAACTGTGAATTTTAACTCCTAAGTTCGTTCGAGACTACGTTTTTTTTTTAATATTTTAAGTACGCTAAGAGTTACGCCATTAGATTTAATCAGAATAAATAGCGAAACAAACACGAACGGTGCTGACGTCAACGGCACGCGTGTTGTCTTTTTTTTTTTTCTAAATTTTATTTCACTTTTAACAGATTATAATTCATATTAGTAGATAGTTCGAGTTTTGGTTTATTTAATCTTGTTTTGCTACGTCTATTTATTTCTAATCTTAAATAAACGACGTTGGAGAATTTTGGCGCTTGACAACTTGTCTTTTTTTTTCTTCTTTGTATTTTTGTTTATTATTCATTCCTGACAATTTAAACGGGAAATTATTATATAGTCGGTTAGTACTTGCTAGTGGGGTGAAGAGGCCGTAACGTGGTGGCGCCCGTTACACCTGTCTAAGTAAATCGGCACCCGCTCCCGTCTCCGCTAGCTAGTCCGGCCGCCCGAGGATCGTTTTGGGGCCCGAAAGAACAGTTGTGTCCTCCCTCCCGTATAGCAATAGTTTACATGGCCTCGATTTTTTTTTTTCAATTTTCTGTGCGTTGCACAATGTTTTCAAATTAATATTTATTTCTTCCTGTATATGTACTAAATTTAGGATAGTTTTATGTTTCAATTTTTGTAAATGCTTATATTATGTTACAAACGTTATCCGACAATTCGTCGCCTACAGACAACGAACGCCTGCGATAACGCGTACCCAGAAATCCTTTACATAAGAAAAACTTCGTCGGACGGCTGCCGTGCGAATGTACAAAGGCTGATTCATCGAGCGCCGACTAAAAACATGTGGCCCATTACATAGATTACGATTCGAATTGATCGACCGGCTACTGGAGGAACGTTCCGCTGCGCTCTCGCTTACTTAAGTGAGGTCAGCGCATTAGAAGAAAGCAATATCAGGCGCTTAGCATGAAACCATATCACCCGAACGTCGTCTCGAATTGACCTGCCTCACCGACGACGTTAGTTCGCTTTCTTCGTTATAACCGCTGTTTGTGTACGAAAAGTTGAAAAATATAAGGGCCGACTTGTTCGGCACCTAACCGGCCGTCCCCCGGTTTAAAAGTAGACAGATCGTTCGATCTTTAAATACATGGATAGAAAATGAATCGTTTATGACAAACGTCTTTAAAACGTTAAGAACAAACGCACAGGCAAACATTAATTTGAACTGTTTTGAACAAAACTTATTTTGAAACGTCTACCCACAAACGTGTGTTAATTTCTCCAAAGTGAGAAACATATTTCCAATTCTTTGGAACTATATTAGAAACAGACACAGAATACAGTTGTGATACATTTTTATCCAAAAACATTGACTTTGAAATGATTTAAATGTATATACGTATATATATTTTTTTCGTGACCTTTTTATACGTATCTTATATGATAGTTCTCTACCACAATTAAGTCAATTAAACAAGACTGGTTTGAATGATAATTATATTTGTTGAGAGTACATAGAAGTGCGTTTGCGTTATAAAAGCCAACCAAGTCCGGAATTCAGCGCTTACCTAGCAGTAGTTATTGTGTCCATGTATTCTAATTAGTGGCCGACCGAACATTCGGTTTCGGTTTCGGTTTCGGCCAGTTTCGGCCAAAAAATCTAGTTTCGGCCATAGTTTCGGTTTCGGCCAAAACTCAGCCGAAACTTCGGCCGCACCGAAACTCAGTGTTCCTGAATTGTCGTGCTTCGTTCGGGCGAGTTCGTGTCTCGTAATTGTCAGAGTCAGCAAGTTAATACCTAAATACATAAATATCTCCTTTTCCTACATACCGTAATTGTTGTTTTTTCTTTTTTCATTTAACGCAAATGAACTATATAACATGTAGCAATGTTTCAGCATATAATTGAAATTTTAATATGTTTAAATAAGTTTCGGTTTCGGTTTCGGTTTTGGCCGATCGAGGCCAAAGGTTCGGTTTCGGTTTCGGTTTCGGCTGCAAATCCTGTTTCGGTCGGACATTAATTCTAATGTATTCTAGGCAATTATAGGTTAGGGTCTCATTATGGCCTCATGTTTACCAAAATTCGCGATATTGTTTTATATCCAGACGTAAACAACCACGTTATGGAAAAACAGACTGTAGTTTTCCCAAGTGAGCTTTCGTGTTGGATATAAAGAAAAGATGATAGTAACGAAAGATTTTACAGATTTCCAAATGCCCAGAGACGAAAACTGATAAACCCCAGTACATTAGTTATTAAAATTTACATAATTACTGACACAGTGTTAAGGAACATATTCCAGCATGTTTGTCACTTCTAGCATGGTAAACGTCTTAATGAAGAAAATGATTAAAAGATTGGCTTCCACGTTTAACACAGAAAGTATGCAAAATGTGTTGAATAATCACCAATCAATTAAAGTATAATTTAACTGTGTGACTGCATTATAAGGGTCGATTAAGATCACAAAAAGGTACAAACATTTGGCATAAGTATATTAAATTAATTTTATTTAATAATCAATAAGTGTATATGTATTAGCTTATGATAAATATTGTCTTGTCTGGTAACTCTTCCTTCACTAGATCGCTAGTTTAAGTTTTAGTTTAATTTTTTAGTTTTTGTTTGTTTACAACTGCATTTAGTATATTATTTCTAGAATTAGACTTTAGATTTTTATTATCTTGTTATAAATTCTATTCCGCTTAGAGAGGAAATAGTTCCTTAATTGTTAAGTATTTTTATATCGCAGAAGATTTACATCATCCGGCTTTAAGAATAGCTTGGGGTCTTTGTCACCACAATACGGATGGGCATTTTCCGTCCAATATCAACCTTCGCTATAACTTTAAAAAGCTAATCTATCAAGTTTATACAGTGATATGGCTGCAGTGGACTAACAATTTCTGCTGAATTATTCTGATGTAAACATGGCTGTGTCTGCATTTTACGATATACTGTATAAAATAGTTGACATATCGGCTTCCAAATTCATTACCCCCAATCGTGTTTCTCCACCGTGGTTTGATACAAGTATTAAGAAGCTAATTAAGCAGAAGGGGTACCACTTTAGAAAACATAAGAGTTTGCTCGTTGTACCACTTGCGTGAGTATGAAAGATTGCGAAAGTTGATGAAGTCTCAGATCAAGTACCTATAAATTTCCGAAATATCAAAAAATATTGAATCCAATATTATTCGCAATCCGAAATGCTTCTGGAAGTTTGTTGGTGGAAGGAGGGATGATTCCAGAATTTCGATTTGCATGGAGATGGATAGTCAAGAAATCAGTACCCCACAAGAAATTGTAGACGCTTTTGCTACAGTTTTCTTCAGCGTCTATCATCCTTTTACCCTTCTTCTTGTTTATTTCCTACCATCTGTAACAGCTTCCATATTAACTCTTTTACATCTACTGAAGTCGCTGACAGTATAAAACCTCTAAAAGCAGATATGAGTTCTGACCATGATGGACTACCTGGCTTTCTTAGAAGGGACTGCACTGATGTCCTGTGTGTACCTCTTATCTTTATATTTAATTTAGCTTGCAAAACGTGTACTATCAATAATTATACACCAGTTAGTATTTTGTCTAATTTCGCCAAAATTTTTGATCACTTGCTATATAACGACATCTATACCAAATCAAACCATACCTTTCACCTCCTCAACATGGATTCATTTAAATTACTCAGTTCATCAGTGAGGCGATTGATGAGAGAAGGCAGGTCGATGTTTTATAAACAGACTTTTCTAAAGCCTTTGATGCAATAGATCACTTTCTTTTACTACAGAAACTTAATGCTTTCGGTTTCACAACTCAATCCTTGGATTTCTTGCAGTCGTATCTATCAGGACGTACCTTATATGTCTCTTATAACGGACATAGCTCCTTCTCCTTTTCTGTTGCCTCCGGGGTTGTGCAAGGCTCTAACCTGGGTCCTCTGCTAATATTTATTTGAATGATTTGTATCCGTTACTAAATTGCACAACCCTGTCTTATGGTGATGATCTGAAGATATTCACTCGAATTACTAATGTGAATAATGCTATGCAACTTCAAGAAAATCTAACGACAACTGGTGCTCTGCTAACAAAATTTTATTAAATATCAATAAATGTTGTGCTGTATCCTACAGAAGATGCGATGCCTCTGTCATCTTCAATTACAACATCAGTAGGCTATCAATTCCTAGAGAGGGTCTGCGGTGAAGGACTTGGGAGTACTGTTTGATTCTAAACTAAAATTTAATCACCATATTGTTGCCGTTTCTGTTGCTGCCTCTAAATCTCTTTCATTTTCCGTACCTGCAAAAATTTTAACAACTTGTCTGCGCTGAAATCTCTTTATTGTGCCTTCGTGCACTGCAAGGTGGAATATGTATCTCAATTATGTTTACCTCGATCTTACCCTCGAGCGTGTACAGAAGAGATTTTTTAAATATTTGTCTTACAAAACTGATGGAATTTACTCCCAACGTGGTGCATCTTATGTCGACCTTTTAAATCGACATGATTTCGCGTCTTTGTCAGATAGAAGGAGAGATTCCAGAGCTAGATTTCTAGTGAAACTTATTGCAAATAAAGTTGATTCGCGCCATTTATTAAGCAAAATTGGTTTTTGACTCCGCTGCGATCGACTCGCTTTTCGGAGGTATTTTTGGTTCCCAGAGCTAGAACAAACATCTTAAAGAAAGCACCGATCACGCATTTATCTCAACGCCAACAATTTATTTAGACGTTTTTCGCAATAATATTAAATATTTAATGTATTTTATTATGTAAAATAATTTTGTTCGTTTTCCCTTGAATTTTTATTAGTTTGGCATACACTGTTCATTTCTATTTATTATAACACGTTGTCCTGTAATTGGTTCAATTATAACTGTTGGACAATAAATACTATTATTATTATTATTGCTATTATTATTATTATTATTATATAATTTTATTATATTTAGAAAGCAACTTATCTACGTTTTTCTGTCCATATTTATAACACCTGAAAACAATTTTAAATTTTCAATCTAATTGTAAGAAATGGAAATAAATACGAAACAAATTTAACATTATTCACCGTTAACATTTCGATCCAAAATTGGCCAGTTGATAGAAAAGACCGATGCAAAATGTATAAATTGAGGTTACGTTATTCAAGTTACAGGAAAATAACATTCCCGAATGCAGCTAAAATTTTAATGTATTTTTACTCATGCGCATTTTTGAGCAGTCTCCAAGAGTGAGATGACACTTGTATTTTGTTTCACTTAGATTGCAAAACTTTCTACGCAGTGCATTAATATTTATGGGTAGGTCACGTGCCAGGCGGGACATCTGTTGATAACTACCAGAACTATCATTTTTACCATCGAAAAATCCAATCCCCACCACATAAGTCGCCCCCTTAATGTTAACAAATAATTTAGATATTGCAAAATAGACTGCACTGCAAATTGTATGTGAATCGCCTATTCGTAATCCTAAATTTAATGATGGAAAAAAATACCTAAAGTAAAAAACCTTTCTCTGTATATATAAATTTTAGAACAAATAGTAAAACTCACTAACAAATATCAAACCTCAAAAGAGAGACCAATACTTATACATAGGACTTTTTATATTACATAGGTCCTTTTTATATTACCTGCTACAGTTGCCAAATGAGTTTTAATAAATCTAAAATTAGCATATTGTACTGAGAATTTAGATAATTATATTACCAAGATTGTACCGGCGTAGCTCTTAATTAACGATATGAAAAGCATGAATTATAACAAATTATATTTGCAGGATATTAGAAATATTTGACATAAATTGATTATAAATACATATTGTGTTGTGTGTGTGTCAGTATGTAATTGAATCCCCTCCTCAATTCTTTCTTCACTGCAGCTCTATTTCCTATGGATTCCCTCTCTTAAATTCTTTCTTCTTCGGTGTGGTGAAGCTCTTTTATTTAGTGTTGCTTGTTCTAAAACCTTGTTGGTCCAAATATAAATGAAACTTCTATTTCAATTCAGCTTCAAAACAGTAAAAACGTACTTCGATGACTTTTCTATCCTGTCATTTACGGTCGTTAACCAAAGATTCCCTCATTTTTTCGGAAACCAGCACTACACTACATTATTTCTCCGTTGTCCTGATAACTAGCTGTTTTAATTTACCATATCTTTTAATTGATGTTTGTTATAATAATTGATAATTTTATTTCTAGTTTTTAGTTAATTTTTTCCCATTAAATGTCTCTGGCTGGAGAAGCTAACACCCGCAGGGTAATGAAATGCTTAAAGGGTGGTGTACGTGGTATCGAAAAAGTATAAATAGAACCCAACACTAAACCAAATATCATTTGAACATGAACATCCAAAACCCCAACATTTACTGTGAATTTATATATATTAAATGGTAATTAATGATATATTAATTAGAGGCAATTAACCATGTAAATATTGTGCTTAATTAGACAACTACTTTCACTATTCGAATCAAATAGCTGCAAAAATACAAATAGCTATACAAATATGTACTATGTACTGGAATTCAGTAATAATTATAAACTTAGTTAAGAAAATGTAATCTCCCATTATTATTTAACTTTGCGGTGTAGAGGTAATTTTCAAAAAGTAAAACAGTAAATTTATGAAAACCACTTTAACTTTACAAATATGATCTCCTTTGTCAAAAGATATTATGTGATTACAAACCAATTATCAGCGGATATATGTAGGTTACATGCATTTTGTAGTTATAAGTAAATATATATGTATATATATATATATATATATATATGTATATGTACGTGTTTGTATTAAAACATGTTTAAATGTACACATAGTGGTGACGCAAAATGTGGAGTAATGCATATATATACTTTACCTTATTTTTTATTATATTGATTTAACACTGCTACATCATACACAACAAAATTAACTTTTGTAAGGTAAGAATTTCACCATACAAATCAAAACAGTAGAAAGCAAACGAATACTGTGTGAAACTAACTGTATTTCTGAGACATCAACTATAGTAAGAAAGAAGCGGAGTCTTTTCTAAGAGAGAGTTGAATAACAAATTATTTCATGTCAAGTGAGATGGAAGACATAAAAATGGTTCTGTCATTAACAGTAGCGGCTCGTAATAGCTTTTCAGAAAGAAGCAGAAAAACAAAATATTAAAACTGTTTAAGCCTGAAACTATTTTTGTTCTAATTTTGGACAAAGAATAAAGTGTTTTTGGAGTACATGATTAACATAATCATAGAAAAAATGTTTTAAAAAATACCGAAACGTTGGTTTTTGGGACAAAAGCTTTCTTTTAAAAAAATAATAGCATTAAGCACTACTGCATTTTACTTTTAAAACAATTTCATTAAATTATGTATTCAGTAACAGATTTTTATAAAGTATCTTTTGGGTTGTTTTTATTACTCTTCAGGCCAAATAAATAACAAAATTTTAATTAAGTTTTGCCTTTTATTTGACCTAGTTTGTATAAAGTGCAATCCAATGTGACACTTTTCGCAAAGGCATTTGGTGATCGAATTGGGCTTTCGTAGAGGTCTCTCCTTTGTTTAAAACTTTGTGCATCTTAAATAATTCAGCCTGCTGATGTAGTTTCCTCCCGTTAAAACTCTGCAAATACCGCGCATTCAAAACGCTTTTCTGAATACAATAACACATCAAAGGGAAATACAATTTATTGTATTGTACGTATTGAAATTCGATTGCCCAATATCCTGATGGTTTCTTATAGGTTTAGGCTGACCCACATTCCACATTACTTTGTATATAACGGCCTAATGAATTAGGTGCGTTAATGGGCAACTATCAAGTAATTGTGCAAGATCCTGCTTCCTGAGTTATATCGTTAGGAATTTCTTGCCGCTGAAAGAAAGTGAAATATTTAGGCGTTAAATATTGGTACGCCACATAATAAACGTAAGGAAAACTCTTTTAGCCGGAAACCAATCAAATCCCTTCCCTTAAAATACTACAAGAATTGAATGCTTCCAAAAGTAAGAAAAACCCTGTTTATCCATACACAAATTCCCGATTTCCTAACTTTAAATGCAATAAAGATTCTAGAGATTTTTTCCCAAAACTCAACGAGTCAAAAATATAAATAAAAGCGGGACTTAACGTCACGTATTTCCGGTTGTAAAACTTCATACGGCGTGGTAATCGGTATCGTGACGGAAACTGTCCAAGATGGCGGGTTTTCTCGCACTTGATGTAAAAACAGGCCCGCCTCAAGCACGTGTTGAAGGCGTTGAGGCAAATGGCCTCTTAGTCCTACTGCACTATTGCGGCAAAAAGTCCAAACAAGTCTTACAGGCTATTTTGACAATTTTTTAGCAGTATAAACCAACCGTTTATCATGTTCATGTTAATTTTGATATAGGTATTTCTTTTGTATGTTGTGAATAGTGTCTTTGGAGACTGCAAATCTATTACCTAGCCTCCTTATCAATCATTTTTCCCCAAGTAATGTAATTACTTGCGTTCTTTTAGCAGCACTTACCATATAATTAAATGTATATATATATATATATATTTCGTGACCTTTTATACTTATCTTATATGATAGAGATCTACCACTAATAGGTCAATAAAACAAGGCTGGTTTGAGCGATAGTTATATTTTCAATTTATGAAAATATAACTATCGCTCAAACCAGCCTTGTTTTATTGACCTATTAGTGGTAGATCTCTATCATATAAGATTACCATATAATGACATATGTATGTCAATAATGATTGAAGAATGGAATTACAGTTGACAAGGCAAAAATCAGATTTAAACTACATTATCTTAAATATCGGATTTTTTGTTGCCGCAATAGTACGTGTTTTGTAATGTTCTTTTCCAAAAATTTATCGCGCCATAAACTGCTACGCGACAGCAGACTCTGTTACGTTTTTCTTTTCCCGCGTACCGTGATTTCTGTCGTTGCTTGCTTTTATTTAATCTTTGTTCGTGGCTTTGGGAGTCATCTTGCGGTCGATATCTTTACGTCATCGATAGCTTATCGATTTTTACAGTGGAGTGAACCTACATACATAATTTATATCCGTTTTCCGTATCTTCGGGGTTAGGTCAGAAGATCTTAGACTTTGGTAGCGTAAATACGTTGTTTTGTGAAGTAAATTTTCTTCCAAGAGTTTTGTTCGTTTGAACTTTCGACATTTCGTTGGATATTAGGGGAAAACACTTCGCAGTTCCGTTGCCTTATTATCGTTTTTGGTTCGTCAAACCGGCGTTGGGTTTTGATGAAGGCTTGGAAGGACCGATTAATCTCGGATTTATTGAAGCACGTGTGACATCCGTAGCCATTTTGGGTGTTTTACCCAGTTATAACGGTAAGAGTCGCTCCTTCCTGTGTAGTATCGTATTCTTAGAATTTTCTATTTCTTTAGGGGTTTCAGTTTTGGGTCGTTGCTAGTTTTGGGCCGTTTTAGTTCTGTGCCATTTCTATTCCGGGCCGTTTTTATTCTGATCCGTCTTAGTCTTGGTTGCGTTAATCCTGGCCGATTCTCGTCCGTTTAATTAACTATCTGGGCGTTTCTAATTTTACACTGAAAGAACGAGAGACGAGAGAACGGAGAGACGATCCCGCATCGCCGCCAATCGCCGAGGTAACATACACCTAAAACTATCTACTACCAACTTTTGTTAAGTTTTCCTTTTTATTCTTCTTTTAATTATTACAGCCAGTAAATTTTGGAATCCAACTTAAATTAACTAGTTTATTCATTGAATGTTTAAAACAAAATTGTAAATGTCGAGTCCAGGCAATTAAATTTTGTAAACGAATTCGTTGGCCAAGGGAATCGGTAGTTATTATTAATTGTTTAGGACTCGTATACTATCTGGAAACATTACTTATCTTTTTAAATTTATTTCATTATTTACATATTTCCTTTTTTTATTGTTTTTCGTTTTGCCAATCTTAATTTATTGAGTCGTCAACGCTATTGGTTACTTGTTTTTTTAATGGGTTTTCCCCTTTTACCAATTTTAAACCGAAAGATTTGAACAAGATCAGGATGCCTGCTTATCCTGGACTACACAGGGAAGTGTAAAGCAGGTGGCGCCCTAAGTTACAGTTTTTCATTCCCCACACCCTTGCCGATTAGCTGGCTGGCACCCTGTGAGCAAACCGCATTCGTGGGGCGAAATTGTCAAGTTGTCATTAATAAGTTATCATTGAATAATAAAATTCGCAGGAGTAACAGCTTTAGTCCGATTTACACGTAATCCACCTTTTTAATAAACTCTAAACTCTAAACTAATCATTTTTTGTATACTACGTCTAAAATTAAGGTTCTAAGCAAAATGTTATAAAATCCAGGTAGTAATTTTAAAACATCACTAGATTGCTAAAGCAACTTGGTAAATTATTTTAAGAATTATCGTAATAATAACAACTTTGAAGAAATTCTATCTACAGCTGCAAAAGTTGATTTCAACTTAGACGTTGAAACTACTTTTCCACGAATTCAAAATACGCACACAAGAGTGCGCTAAAACTTTTCAACTATATATTTTTTCGCAGAATCGTTGACTAAACCCTAATATCCTTACAAGACAGGTTTGTGTTAATGTCGAGTTTTAATGATGTTTTGATTCCTTAGTCATATTCTTGCTTTGACTGAGCATGATCTTTTAAATCATTGCAAAAATTTACATTTCAAATTGATCGACAAAACCAAAAATAAATCTGAAATTGACGGCAACGTTTACTTAAAATAAAAGCGCTAAAACTGTTTTCTCCGACAACTGAATTTAACAATCCCTCTGATCCATTGCAATATATCTTTGAAAATAATTTATCACCAACCTTTTCCAATTTAACAATGTCTTTGGAAATTCTTCTTACCTTTCCGGTGTCAGTCGTAATGTGAACATTCAATTTTTAAACTGATACAAAATTATGATCCACAATGTTGCAGGAAAGGTTATCTGGTTTAGTTTTATATACGCGCATATTGCTGCTTTCGTATATGTGCTGTTAAAAATATAAGGTAATTTTTATTAGATAAACAAATCAATTTTTTAAGTACTGTCTTGGTGTTTTGTATTAAAACAAAACAATAATTATTTTTAGTATACATATATATATAGTTAAGTATATAACCTACCTAATTTATTAGCACAAGTTTATTTTGATATTATTAGACATTTTAAATTTCTTTTGTTTTTGTGGTTTGGTTAAACTTGTGCTAATATTTGTAATACCGTTCACTAATTGGTAGTTTAAGTCAGGACGCACGTGGCGCTCGTGTATCCCTTCTTTAAATTTAGCGCCCATAAATTCAGGTTTCAATGGTTGTGAGGATATAAAAGGGCAAACCAGGGGTATGAAACTAGGATTATGAAACAGGCAACAAACATAGTATGTGGGCCCACTCCGGCGGGCCGGAGTAAGGGGACCTAACAACCAATAAGAGTCGATGCTTTTATAGCCATGCTTTACATTTTCGCAGATATTTGAAAAAGCCGCGCTAATTTTAGAGGAGAACGCCACATTCGTTCTATGTTGTGTTGTTCGTAAGGGTCTGGTTGAGTAATTGGATTCCATAGAATGTAAATAATTTGGTAAATATAGATTTCAAAGGAGAAAAACGAGGTGGAAAATGTTAAAAACGTTTCAAACTAACTTTTTATTTTATTCGTATACGCAATGATTTTTGTCAGCGGTTTGAACGCCGGCCAAAGCTAGAATTTTCTGACTGCCTCATAATTTTAATTCAAACTAAAAGTTAAGTACATATTGACAGTTTCTACTTAGTTCTAAAATACTTTTTCCTTATTTTCGTACTGTTGTCTTCAGAGGCTGTTTCTGACCACCCGAACACAACCCGACTACAGATACTACTGTGTTGTAATTTTTTTTTTTAGGGCTGTAGTTTGCAGTAGCAGTCACATCAGATAACGTTTTTTGCTTGTGCTGCTTGATTGTTTGGTGAAAGCGGTTAACTTTAATATAGAAGTTGTAAGAAGGATTGTTGCAAGTATTCAGGCTGCATAAGTGGTACTAGAACAAAGTGTCCGAAGGCTTTGTTGAACAGTATCTCTTCAGCTTCCTGGCAGATTCATACTACCATGATCTGTGGAACATGATTTGCAACGTAGACTCTTCTCGAATTTAAAAATTCTGGCATGAGGATCATTTTGTAGATTCAGATTTTGTAAATGAGGGGAAGGACCGGTTGAAAGTTGACGCAGTTCCATATTGCATTATTGGAAGATCTTCCGTTTCCCGATGAGAATAGTAAGGTAAGTAGAGAGAATGCTCTGTTTACTTTACCAGAAAAAGAAGAATCTTCCTGTTCATGCTATAACCTCCAACAAAGTATCTCCTCACATTTACAAAATAATGAGGTAATAAGTAATTTTGGTAACTATTTTCAAGACCATAATTGCACACAGCACAACTGCGATAATTTAATTTTAGAAAAGTGTGTCCCTTTTCTAGTCTATAAATTTTGCAGGTGAAAAAGCGAAAAGCTGATGGACACCCTCGCAAAATGAAGAGGTTGTAGAACAAATAATTTTATTTATATAATTGTTATTGTAATATATTATTTATATATTTATTCTTGTTTTCTGTTGTTTTTATTGATGGTGCAATATGTATTTATTCCATTCATTATATTTTACAGAATATTTATTAGTTTTCTATGTTTAATTTATTTTTATATTTTTATGATTATGTTTTATAGAATCTATTTATTTATTTAACAATAAAAACGTTTATTTTCTTCTAAAAATGTGTTATCAGTGTGTTATCCAGCCAACAAGTTTCGTTAATTTGACTCTATCAAACTAAAATGCATTTTTACATATTTTGTAGAATTAAATTAATCTTAATGTTAAAGTGAGGATAAATCTAGAATGAGGAAGTATGTAATTTCAAAATTTACCGCCATGTAATTTTAAAATTTAGCGCCTTGGCGTTTATTTTGCCACTCCTGCCAGGGAGCGTTGTAATTTCGTGGCCATGGTTTAACATGGGGGGCTTTCATTTCTTATAGTTAGTGCTCTGTGGGGTAAACACAACTACAAGTGTCCTTTCCAGTTCCAGTCATTTTAATTCGAGTTGCAAAGTGTAGACGTTTGTATTTGACGATCTTGAAAATATTGTAATTAATCCTTCAAACATGGTGTTCTGTCTATAAGATGAAGGTTTATTTAACAATAATAATTGATGTACATGTTTTAGCATCGCGTCAAGTGGTGTACTGCAATTGTAAAAGAAGACTTGGTCAATATTGATGCAACTAATTTAATTAGTATTTGCAGATCATGTTATGGTTTTTATGGTTCGTGGAATCAGAAAGAAGTGGAAACAACCTGTGGCGTATTTCTTTACCGCTGGTGCTATGGTTTCCACAGACATAGTAAGAAACCTTAAACTTATCATAACAAGTTTAAATGATATAGGTTTCAAGGTGGTGTGAAGAGTGAAATTTACTTAGAAGAAAGAGAAACAAGTTGCTTTCTGGGAAGATATTGTTCGGGCCAGCCGAATAATAGTTTTAAATTTTGAAAATATTACATAGCTTAGTTTGTAAGTTCTACCTGAGTATAATAATTTAAGGTGTCTATGCACTACCTGCCCCTTTCCGTCACAACCCTTAGTAACCGTAGGAGGGGGCATATTGCAGTACATTCATTATTTTCTTTTAAATAAGAAGTCAACTACACTTCGAATGTAACGTTGCGGTCGAGCAGTACGAACGTGTACTAAATAAACGGCATAATAAAACGGCCGAGTTATATCTCCTTAAAAATTTAGTTCTCGCGGGCTGACAGTCCGCGATTCTGAAAACAAGCAAGTTTGGTCAATTCGATTATTTAGTTCCCGCGGATTTACGACCCGCGGTTCGAAGAAGTGGCAAATCCAGCGACGCATCGTTTCCACATTACTACAGATATTGTACATCTGTTCAAATTGGATGTTGGGGATTGCAATACAAAAATGTGTTACAAATTAACAGAGGCGTACATATACAAGGAAAAAATACCTAAGATGAAGATAAAACTAGCAACGCAAATTTTTTCGCATCGTGTGTCGACAGCGCTACATTGGACTGTCAAATATGGTTTGTACATCCTTTTTACGTATTCCTAGGATATTTATGTACAACACTCAACTAATCATGTTCTTATTTATTGTAGGTCGAAAAAATATACTTCCTACATCGGCCGAAGATACTGCAGATTTCCTTATATTTTTCGATCATTACATGATTAATCAATCAATACTTTATTAAACTTTTAATTACTCAGATACGTATCTTCATAATTAATCATAATTAATTAATAAATATAAGAAATTGTAGCTGTTGCAGATTGGAGTTGATTGCGTCCACTGTGTCGCAAGATAATTTTTTTATAAATGAATTAGAATATAGGCCGAGTGCTTTATTACATATTACTATACATTACTATATTAAATTTAAAATTATAGATACATTTAAAAATAAAATGTAACCTAATTTGTTTTTCATTGTTAATAAAGATATTATATATGCTCGTAATTCTTTTATTCCATTCCGAAATTAAATTTAGGAATAACATTTGGAATACATATTTTCAAATTTCTCGCAGTACACCATTCGTTAACAGTCAGGTCGCATGAGGGGTTTGGCGCTTTAAGGAACTGTCGCAAAAGTGAGAGAGAGCCATCTATAACTACTTTATAATCTATGAACTGAACGTTAGACGGAGAATGTCAACATGTCCATCCACAATGCGCGAGTTGTATCCGAAACCTACGAAAGCGGTTCGCCATCTACGGCAAAAGTTAAAACGAGAGGCCAAAAGTAATTATACCGGATGACTGTGATAATCAACCGTAAGAAGCTGCCTATTAACGCATCTAATTTATTAGGTTGTTATATTAACTCCTCCAAATTTTATTAAGTTTTTGGCTCTCGAAAATAGTTTACTATTCCACGTATCACACTTTGCGATAAATGAAAACGACAACTTGTTAGTGTTATATTAGGGAAAACATATTCTGCTGCTTGATGGATGGCCAATTCAAAATCGGCAACAATTTCATTAGGACAAAATGTTACATTTCTGTTTGAGCATTCTTGACTCAGTGCTTCAAAAACTTCCACATAACTACGGCTCGTTTTATTTGGCAATTAGCAGAATACCAGTGGAATATAATGTGAATTAAATATTCCGTGAATGTTAAAAATTCAAAAAATAATCAAAAGTACCATCAACATAAATCTTATCACATTTGCTGAGAAACTGTAGATTTGTAATTCACGAAAATATCACAATTCTTTTAACTTGATTGTTATATACTAGAAAATTTTCATTTTTAATGGTTGCGGGTATTAACATTTATAATTTTACTTGCACATCTTCTATACTAGTTGGTAGAGCGGGTAAAACAGATCTTCTTTCGGAGTAAATATTTCTTCTTACGCATTTGACGTCTGTTATTGATAAGTTGTGAATAGTTTCACTAGAAATGTCTGACTTTACTAATTTCAAAGGCTTTTCGGTTATGTCTTCCACATATTTCTTTTTAACAGAATTTGAAATAATTTTTCTTAGAGGAGAATGATTGTGACTTGTTTCCGCTTTTAGTAATACGGATACATCACTATCTACATAAAGTTTAGAAGTACAACCTGGTTTTACACACTTCCACTAAACACCGCATAGATTTTCTTCCGTTTTGTAAAATTAAACATTAGGACATATTTATGTTATAAGGAAGGGGACGTTTTTCCTCGTTAACCAATAAGGGATCAGGACAAGTCATTAAAAGGTTACCAAGCAACCGGTATTGGCAAATTCCATGGAAGTCATTAACAAATAACCAAGCAAGCGGTATTGGCAAATTCCATGAAAAGTCATTATTAGTCATTATTAGTCACGGATTACGAGTGCGCGTTGGTGCAGTTTCACTATCATAAATCCCGTTGAAATTTAAAACTTACCCGTGTTTGTCATTAAGCGGTGCAGTTTGACTATAAACTAAATTGTCATTCACATACAATGGCTTTCTCACATATTTTGAGAGAGTTTTCGATAAATTCATTGGTCTTAATAACATATAAACGTCCCCTCAGGGGCTCACTGTTAACAAATTTAACATGTGGGTTCGGGAATTTAGCGCTTCCGAGGTACCCGAGAACGAGGTAACGTGCCGAGAGTTGCGTGGCCGCAGGGGTGTGCCGTATTTAACGTTCCCCTTGGGGCACCAGGCGAAACCCCTTGTAATTAGCCTTACCCGATCAAGCGGGGCTATGATCGGGCGGACAAATACTTCCCTAGCTACTCTTCGTACAGCTACGCTATCTAGAATTTGCAAGGCTAAAGTGCAAAAGCTTCTGAAACAGGACCAAGGTTACATACAGGCTAAACGACCCATAATCAAGGCCAACTTTACTAGGCATGCAAAAAGGGGCCAGGTTTAGTCTAGACAAGCAAGTTAGGCCTCAACAGACGGTGGAGGCTGCTAAACGTAAAGAAAGTACGGAAGTCCAAAAAGGCAAGGTCGGAGGGTAGTACACCCGCAGGTCTTCCGAAAGGCAAGAAGCCAGAAGGTTTAACCTTCTAAGAGGCCGCTTTGGAGAGGATCGTGGTAGTATGCAACGCCCATCCAGCCATCCAGATGGAGCCGGCAAAGCTTAAGGCAGTCCAGGACTCTATTATGGAGGCATATATAACAGCATTACGGAGCAAGGGCTTCAAGCCTTCAAGCTTTAAAAATACATGTATGTGCGGAAGAACGGCTCTCAAAGTTGTTAAGTCTAATTAAAGGAATAAAGCTGGAGAACGTACTCTAAGGAGGCATGAGGACCACAATAGATCTGGAAAGGTCGCAGTGGAACAGGCATCAGTGCCACCTCAAGTAATCTAACATATAAACGTTAATATTTTTATAAAGATACAGATATCTTAAAATCTCACCTTGCTCCAGTACGAGAGATGTCCTATGCCTGTAGATATTTACGTTGTCCGTGTTGTTTAAGCTGATGATGACAAATCTGGTTGTGAGGAAATTCTTGAGACAACAGATTTCGGTTTATTTCTGGATGCTAATCGCATCTTTTACCTTACACATCTATTTTTTCAATGTTGATGGCGTTGTTGCTCCCTAGGTATGTATATCATAGCCAATTAGTATGGATGTTATCGTTCAAGCATGATAGTGCCGGTTTCCTATATTTTACATTAGATAGATATCGTGGAGAGCTGAATTGAATATATGCTGCGTTCTATTCAACAAACTGTCGTTGATCAGATCCCTTCACACGTTTAATTTGTCGGTTATCTACTTGAAGTCCGACCATCTTTAATCGAAAACCGACAAATTCTTCGATTTAAACATCCCCTGCACGACCACATTTCGTATGGATTATATCGTATTCATAATCAGATGTGTTGAATTTATGCGAATTTCGATTAATATCGGCATACACATTCTCAGTTTCAATGTATAGTATAAAGCTATTGGTATTCATATAGCATAATGATATTTTATTCTAGTACAACCGTCTCAGGTAGTTGTAGTAAAAGTTATACATCAGCAGTTTCGACAATATCAAGACGATGAATCCGGCATATACGCATTTATTGTACATGACTTTAAGTATATTCATTTGAATTACTTTAAAATCCAGCGTCTCGTCTTCGCCTCAAATTCTTTCATACGTTAGCAGCTTAACATGTAAGTACTTTTTTATGGATGTTCTCCTTCGTTTTTCTGTAAACGGAATTGTTCATTAATTAAAAAAATCCCTCTAGAAGTCATTCTCGGATTGCTGCGTCGGCGAGCTGTTCTAATCAATGTAATATTTGAGACACGTGAACTGGTTGAATCGTAGTAGTCGATGAATGAGTAGGAGTTTTAAACCGTTGAATATGGTCTGCTTAAGGTTGCGATGATGTATAATGTAATGCTGTTTGTTATAGATTTTGTAGGAATTATGTTTTCGAGAAGGAGCTGATGGTCGTTTCGGGCATCCTTCAATAGCGTTTTATCGTTGTCCGCTATACTACTAACGAAGCGATCGATTTCAGCGGGATCCATCCACTTGCATTTGTCGTAGGACAGCGATTTTCAAATACGTCTACGAACAGCAGAAGATCGGTTTTAAAGGTAAGATTTTCATCCTCCTTCTCAATAGATACCGCCATAAATCTGAACAAGTCCACGAATCGTATTTTACTATTTATTTTTCGAAATACACCTACCTTATCGGCATACTGATCCGATTTAAACTTCTTGATGAAGCGGATGTATTTTTTTATTAAATGATATGACATCGATATCTGCGCTACACCCCAGAATGGTTAAGTCAAATGGAAATGCTCTGTTACTTTGTCCGTGTAATGCCTTTTCACATATATGTAATTTCTCGACTTCAGTGTTATGCTCTGCACCCATTGTCGGTGAGGCGGTTCATGGGTTTTGGGAATTCCATGTAATGGTTGTATAGTTGTTTGATGTCTTTCTGTCAATCGTTGCAGAAAAACATTGATGCAGTCCGGTCCAGTGTACGTTGTTATGCTTATGCATAGTACTATGCATCATACTATATTATAGGTGAAACTGTGTGCTTGATGGATACGCGTTCCACTTGTATTTGTTGTTTGAGACTCGGGTTAGTAAGATTCTATTGATTTATACGCAAAGCCGGCGTCGACCATAAAACGTAGCACCGATGTTCATTCGTGATTTAGAAATTTCATGATATCATCCCAACAACTTTGTTTTCGTCTTCGTCTAGGTTATCGTCAATACGGTTAACATACTATTACATTCACATTTAATATGTCTATGGTGTTGATGCCGATCAAAACAACCTATCAGAACATAATGATGCTTTGATCCTCTTCTATCAATAGTAGATTGATATGCTTTTTCGCCCTTGTTAAATACACGATCCGTACAACCTCCTATATTTTCGTTTTTATGTTGAAGTCAAGTTCGTATATATTTACATATTGATAGGTTGTTTTGGGCCTTGATGTGACCAGATTAGGAGTGTCAGTGCGGATAATTGGTCGTCCTATATATATTTTTATGCTGGATGAAAAACTGCAGTAATTCACAATGGGATGCACGCTTATTCATCATTTGAAATATTTGCTTTCACCTCCGATATAGGTATCTATGATGTCAACATATGACGAGAAAGTTCCGTTATCAGAACATAATGATGTTTTGCCCCTTTTCACTAATAGCAGATTGATATGTATATCCTGTTTCCCCTTGTTAAATAATAACATAACTCGACTCCTTGCAAGTTTAGGATTGTCGAATAGTACTGATAACATGTCACCATATATTTACGTGGCTTCAGGTGCAAGGCTAAGAAGGGTTGTAATGCATCATAAGATGCACAGCCTGTTCTTTTTTAACTCGTGAGATTGATACATGACGATTTTCTCTTATAGCTTTCAAATTTCATATTTTCCCGTGTTATCTTGTCTTTTCTTCGTCTCCGTCGTAGACATCACGTTAAACATCCCATTACATTCACCTTTGGTATGTCCACAATGTCGATATCGAGCAAGATACTTTCGTTATCATGTTAGAATGAGACTTCTGTTCCTCTTCTGCTAATAATATATATATATATATATATATATTTTTTCCACCCCTTATGAAATACACGGTTCATACAACTTTGTTGGTTTTTGTTTCTGTATTGAAGCCAAGTCTGTATACGTTTGTATAGAGATGTATTTTATGTGTTCAGTATCACATAATTTCAGTAGCAACTCGACTCCTTGCGAAACCGATTCTGGGGGTTGCTATAAACAAGAATTGCGGAAAGTTAAATTTGAAAACGTATACACCGTCAAACGTGTTTTACGTAGAAAATAAGATCGAATGAGTGCAATTTTATGACTTCCGCTGCAGTTGGATAAACATTCTTACGCTGTTTTGTTATACTTACTTATTAGTAATATGGTATTGTTCTAGTACTGCATACCTTCTAAATATTGTTCCATCCTTTAAATCAAATTCGTAAAGTTTATGACGATATCTTTTATTCAGTATAATATGTATAGAATTATTTGATTCTGTTATTGTATGTCACTCGCTACACTTCTTCTTGGAGAGCGTCGGTCCATCGATATAGTCTTCACGTCGAATAGTACTGGGCGAATATCTTCCTATATTTTTGTGATTTTTCATGTTGTAGCTTGTAATACATCATGGGGTGCCTGCTTTATCATTATTTTTACATTTTTGTTCTGTATGATTTTTATGGTGAAACTATCGTCTTCAAGTTTAAGAGAATTGCTGTTCAGATGCGTATGGAAACAAAGAAGTCCATTGTGTAATGTAGCCGTCGATAAGGTTTGGCCGCGACATCGAAAGTCCTGTTCCAACATGCTTTTAGCCGGATGGCCCGTTTTACTTGGTGGTTGCTTCTCTTCTGAAACCTCTCGTTTCTTGGTAGTGGGAGCGATATTATGTATTTTCTTATGTCGAGGCAAACTATCCGACCTCGTAAAGATTTCTTCACATATGGAGTATTTATAAGATATCTTACTCAAGCAGAGATATTTGCTCAAGCCATCATTTCTTGCAAACGTTTTGTGGCATATCTCACACTGCATCTTAAACTATAATATTGCACACTGCTAGGTGAAGTGTGCGGTGACATTTAAGTAACACCTAAAATACGCCTGTCCAACAACGATTAATACTAAATAATAAAACGATAAACTAGTAGGAAATCAACGCGTAACTATAAACACTATAACGATATACTGAAGCTAAAGATGTTGAAGTTCACGACCTAACTGTTAGAAAGCTGTTGGTAAATTGTGAAAAGCATGGAAACGAATTCCCTTTCATATGATTTATCGATATTCAATCAGAATGCGATATTTCATATGATGCGATCAATCAAACTTTCTTAAGTGTTTTTCTACATGTATCTTAATATATTAATAAATAATGGACTTGGGTTTCATTAAATTCGATTTTATATTAACTTACATATTTAACACAGAACTGTCGTTGAATTCTGTTTGTGATGTTACATGTTCGTATCAATAGATAAAGGAACCCTACATTACATAATTTTATTAGACGCGACTATATAGGATCGCTATAGAAAATCCACATACTATATCTTACTGAATGATACTGACTTCTATCCGTCTACGACCTGACCGACTGTGGTATGTTTGACTTCGTTGATTTACCATTGATTATCGTTGGTATAAGCGTTCCAGTTAGTCATAAGCCTATGTGACACACTTTAATAAATTGGTCAATAATTGACTTACGGTCCATTTGCTTATAATATCGCAACCTATTTGTGATGTCTAATGATGCATCGTACTGTGATTAGTAGTCAATCAATCGTATGAAACCCTCCGGATTCCTCAGTCTGGTCTATTTAACGTGCCAACGTATAAACGGATTCCTGACCTTACTGACGAGCGATCGAAAGTATGTAATGTTCACCACGACTAACTTTCCTATACATAGCATAACATTCATCCTATTCATATTAAAATATAATGGTGAAACCTGTTTGTGATGTTTAATGATGTATCGTACTGGTTGCTGGTCGATCAATCGTATGAAGCTAGGGTCATCTCCCGATTCCTCAGTTTGGTGTATTTTACATTCAAACGTATAAAGCTGTTCTTCACTTTACTGACGAGCGATCGATAGTATATAGTGTGCACCAGGACTAACTTGCGCATACGCAATGACTTTATTACTTAGTATCCAACGTCATCGCCTCAATCCATGTTAAGGATGTTGTTGGGTGAGCTATCTTTCTATACATGTCGGGGATTTTGAATATCGAGTTGGTAGCCAATATAAACGGGGCACTGCATACAATGCGACCAATCCGAACGCTGCATTTTCTATGATACCATCAATCAGAATGCTCTTCTCAGCTAACATTTATCCAGTTTATGCCATCATGGTATTACGTAATTTTTTATTAGGGGGCGATATATAATTATCTGTTTTATCAACATCTTCTGATCAAGAACGACGTTCTGACATATGTCTGTCTTAAAAAATAGATAAATAAATAACGTTTCATTAGCTCGCATCCAAAATTCTTGTCGAAAACCGTTTGTGACGTCATGGTATTACGTAATATTATATAGACACCGTTCGACCAACGTCCCCTGATCAAGAGGGATATCTTCTGGTGACATGCCTAATATCCTTCAGGCCTTACGTACAGAACTCTGGTACCACCTGCAGCTACCTGTACCACACTTTCCTACCAACAACGCTACCTTCCACAAGCGACACTACATGCAGAAATATGTAGTATCGGCACTACATCGGCATCTACCTTACCGACCAATCTTCTTGCTTAAAGCGACACTACATACAGCAACCTGCATTACCTAGGAGCTGTCTTACCCACCAGAGGGGCGCGAATTTTGAATCACTGGGTTGGCGCTAATTTTGAATTTCCGAGGGGTTGTCATGAGTTTTAACATTCCAAACCGGGGTTGTGACGAACCAAATTTATTATTAGATCGTTTATAGAGAGTCCTCTAGATTTTATTTTATTAAAATTTTAGCTCTCGAAAATAGTTCACTATTTTTATTCGTCGTTGAATACGATGTAACCGGGTATGCCAATATTTCTCCTGGTCGGGAGATGGGATCATTATTATGACCATATCCAACTCAACGATCAATCGACGTATCACCTGGAAATTTTTAGTGTGTTACTCGCAGAACGATATACTGTACTGACGAGTCGTAATAAGGACAAAAGTAGTGAGAGATGGCGAGTTCTGGATCCGCCGCTCCGCCGCTCAGACGCTCAACCACAACCCCGAGCGTGTATACTGGAAGGTAATCATAACCCCGAGCGCGCGTGTATGAAAATGGGGTCCACAACCCCGGTTGGGGGTTTAAACTCATGACAACCCCCTCCCCGGAAAATTCAAAACTACCGTCCCTCTGATCGGTAAGGTAGATACCTAGAGGTGCCGGTAATACAGGTGACTGTATATAGTACCGCCTTTGACCGGGAGGTGTCGCTGTTCGGTAGATGCCGGTAATACAAGTGGCTGTATATAGTGCCGCTTTTGACCAGGAGGTGTCGCTGTTCGGTAAGGCACCTATGTAGTACCGGTAGTACAGGTGGCTGTATGTAGTGTCGCTTTCGACCGGAAGGTGTCGCTGCTGTTCGGAGTACAGGGGAGCTGTAGGTGGTAACAGTCCTGATTAGGAAATTAAGCTTGTCACCAGAAGATGGAGGATCAGGAACCACTGGCCGGAAGGTTTGTAAAGTTAAAAGATTACGTAATACCATGACGTCACAAACCGGTTTCGACGATACACCACCATGTATTGACCGCGCTCGACGCTATTTGACTTCGGTGAAAGGACGAGAACGGCTATTGCCAACGTGCTATGACTGTTGCATTTTTAAATACACATACGGTGCACCATCCAAGTACTGATCGCGCGTGTCGCTGTTTGACTTAGGTGATCGCATGAGGGTCGCTATTGCCAACGTGCTGGTTGTTGCTGATCATTCCTATGTATCACGTAATATTACGCAATACTATTACATCACAAATAGGTTTAGACGAGAATTTTGGATGCAAGGAATATGTGAGAACTTCGCTCTTAGTCAGAAGATGTTGATAAAACAGATAATTATGTATAGATCCCTAATAAGATATTACGTAATACCATCATGGCATAAACAGGGTGAATGTTAGATGGGAAGAGCGTTCTCATTCATGATATCATACAAAATGCAGCGTTCTGATTGGTCGCATCCTATACAATGCCACGCTCTGATTGGTTACCAACTCGAAATTCAAAATTCCCCGATATGTATAGGAAGGTAGTTCACCCAACAACATCTTTAACATTGATCAAGGTGTTTAACGTCAGACAGTAAGTAATAAAGTCACTGGACATGCGCAAGTTAGCCCTGGTGAACATTACATACTATTGATCGGTCATTAGTAAGGTGAAGAAGCGGTTTATATGTTTAAATGTAAACTACACCAAACTGAGGAATCGGGAGATGACCCGAATTTCATACGATTGATCGACCACCAATCGCAGTACTATACATCGTTAGACATCACAAACAGGTTTCAACATTATATTTTAATATGAACAGGATGAATGTTATGCTATGTATAGGAAGGTAGTTCCCCAACAACTTCCTTAACCTTCCTATACTCACGTCAAAATGAAAGACGTATACTATACTATATAAGTCGGTCTCACAGACCGTATGCGTGAGTAGCGTAGTATAGAGTATAGTATATAAGGTTAACACTGATCAGGGTGCTTAACGTCAGACAGTAAGTGATGACGTCACTGCGCATGCGTAAGTTGGTCCTGCTGAACACTATACTTTCGATCGCTCATCAGTAACGTGAAGAATCGGTTTATACGTTTGAACGTAAAATACACCAAACTGAGGAATCGGGAGATGACCCGAGCTTCATACGATTGACCGACCGCTAATCACAGTACGCTACATCATTAGACATCACAAATAGGTTTAGATATTATACTTTAATACCATATTATAAGGAAATGGAACGTAAGTCAATTAGTTAGTAAATTATTAAAACGTATCACATAGGCTTATGTTTAACTGGAACCCTTATCCAACAATAATCGATCGTAAATCAACAAAGTCAAATATATCAGGCTCGGTCAGGTCGTAGACGGATAGAAATCAGTATCTTTCAGTAAGATATGTGGATTTTCTATAACGATCCTATACAGTCGGCATCTAATAAAATTACGTAATACAGGGCTCCTTTGTCTATTGATACGAGCATGTAACGTCACAAACAGGATTCAACGACAGTTCTGTGTTAAATGTGTAAGTTAATATAAAATCAAATTTAATGAAACCCAGTCCATTATTTATTAATGTATTAAGATACATGTAGAAAAACACTTAAAAAGTTTAATTGATCGCATCATATGAAATATCGCGTTCTGATTGAATATCGATAAATCATATAAAAGCTAGTTCATTCCCGTGCTCTTCACAATTTACCGACCGCTTTCTAACAGCTACGTCGTGAACTTCAACATCTTTACCTCCAGTATATAGTTTTAGTGTTTATAGTTAGGCGTTGATTTCCTACTGGTTTAGCGTTTTATTATCACTTAGTATTCGTCGTGGTTGGACAGGCATATTTTAGGTAAGTTATTGAAATTTCACCGCATACTTTCCCTAATAGACTGCAATATTATAGTTTAAGATGGAGTGTGAGATATGCCACAAAACGTTTGCAAGAAAAGATGGATTGAACAGACATCCCTGCTTAAATAATAAATCTTACACATGCACTATATGTGAGGAAATCTTTACGAGATCGGATAGTCTGTCTCGACATAAGAAAACGCATAATATCGATTCCATAACCAAGAAACGAGATGTTTCAGAAGAGAAGCAGCCACCAAGTAAAACGAACCATCCGGCGAATGGCATGTCGAAACATGATTTTCGATGCCGCGACCAAACCTTACCCACGGCTACATTACACAATGAACACCTTTGTTTCCATGCGCATCTGAACAGCAATTCTCTTAAACTTGAAGAGGATATGTTCATCATAAAAATCACCCGGAACAATAATGATAAAGCAGGCACCCCATGATGTAATACAACCTACAACATGAAAATTTGCATATATATAGGATATTCCAACAGTATTATCCGACGTGAAGGTAATATCGATGGACCGACGCTTTCCAAGAAACAGTGCAGCGAGTGAAATATAATAACGGAGTAAAATAATTTTATACATATTATACTGAATGAAAGATATCATCATAAACTTTACGAAATTTATTTAAAGGGTAGAACAATATTTATAATAAGTAGGCAGTAATAGAATAATACAATCTTACTAATAAGTAAGTATAGCAAAACAGCGTAAGAATGTTTATCCAACTGCTGTGGAAGTTATAAAATCCAACTGATTCGATCTCATTTTCTAGGTAAAACTCCTTCGAGGGGGCATACGTTCTCATATTTGAATTTCTGCTATTTCTGTTTATAGGAAGACGCCAGAATCGGTTTCTCGTTTACATCTTCAATTAAATATGCGTTGGGATTACCCACCTTACTTAAACACGTAAGAATACGGGATTTAACCTGAATGGATCGATGTTTCGTATGATTGTATTCATCGATTATTTTAAACAAAATATCCATCTACATATACAAATCTCTCAAACGAAATAAATGTACAATGTGAAGCTACCAGCATTATTCCACAGTCCTAACCTCGCAAGGAACCGAGTTGCTGGTGAAATTAAAAGGTATTGGTCACATCAAATACATCTCTATACAAACGTAGACTTGACTTCAATACAGAAACAAAAACTCACGAAGTTGTATGAACCGTGAATTTAATAAGGGGTGGAAAAGGATACGTATATCTGTATACTGTTGGCATAATAATATAACATAAAATAAATATAATAATAATCATTCTAACATGATAACGGAAGTATCTTGTTCGATGTCGATATCATGGACATACCAAAGGTTAATGTAATGGGAGGTTTAACGTGATGTCTACGATGGAAGACGAAGAAAAAACAAGATGATACCGGAAAATATAAAATTTGCAAGCCATGAAAGAAAATAGTCATATATCAATCTAACCTTGCACTTGAACTCACGTAAATATAGGATGATACGTTACCAGTACTATTCGACAATCCTAAACTTGCAAGGATTCGAATTCCTGACGCGCGATGTTGTATGAATCGTGTATTTGACAAGGGCGAAACAGGACATACATATTAATCCGTTATTAGTGGAAGAGGGGTAAAACATCACTATGTTCTGATAACGGAACTATCTCATCCGATGTTGACATCATAGATATATCGAAGGCGAATATAAATATTCCAAATGATGGATAAGCGTGTATCCCATGGTGAATTACTGCAGTCTTTCGCCCAGCATGAAAAATATATATAGGCGACCAATTATCCGCATTGACACACCTAATCTTGAAAGGA